>JALPQI010012472.1:0-31192 GCA_025490895.1 Thaumatotibia leucotreta | reverse complement strand
ATTGTCTCTTTCGCTGTACTTATCTTCCACATGAATGACATGGTCAGTCATTGATTTCCAATCTGAGGCAGTTATACTCGCGAACTTTTTTCTTTCTTCTCCAACTAGCATAACTTTTCTACTGTATTTTTGACAGCGTTAACTCCTTCAACCTCTCCCAGACTTTCTGGTAAAAAAAAACAAATGACCATTTTAAATCAACCTAACATAAATACAAACTTGAATCTATTATAGTCCATAGTATATTAGATAATGAGTACAAGAAAATTTATTGAATAAAGGTAAGTATCAAAATGGTACTTCGTACTAACCTAGGAACACCGATATCGTGTGTAAACACTCATGTTTTTCCTTTTAAGCGATGATTTTCTCCTCTTGTTTTTCTTTATATTTACTTATTATAGTACGCAGCAGCTTACGAACATTACTTTTCATAGTATTTTTCATCATAAACACCTTAAAACGTTGCAATTGTGGAAAGCGAGCAATGGGTGTCAAGTCGAACGAAAGACAGAACATGACGTTTAACAATTCAGCTTGTGATGCCATATGAAAAGTTCCGTAAAAAACTCATTCTCAGCTATCGTTAGCCAGACTCTAGTAGCGTATCGTAGTTTTCTCTCTCTCTGTCACTGTTTCATATTAGTGTGATAAAGACAGTTAGCTGCCTTTCGTTTACGATTGACGATTAAGCGTTAGCGATTGGCAACTTGTCTAAGCACCCTGATATATCGAAGCGGTCAAGGTGCTCATAAATATCTGAACATGTACTCTCACGTCATGAAAATAGAGGCCCAGTATGCTTAGCACATGATTGGTATGTCAGTATGTCCCCGCGATATAGATTTTCCATATTTTACTAACTATATGAATAAAAGAGGGATGGATAGTCTATCTCGTGGCGATATACTGTCGCACTAATCATGTGCTAAGCCCCTAGGCAGGTCTAGCCAAGACGCCATACTGCAAACGTATACGATAAGCGATAAGTAATCAAGGAAGCCCACACACAGAGACAGGTATTTCAACGCTCTGTCTCACCACCACCCCCGTCAGCTTCAGTTTGTGGTTAATTCTCTAAAGAACAGAGCACATGACCTTTGTGACCCTGAATTTCTAGAAATTGAGTTATCGCACGTTCTCCTGAACCTGGAGGTTCTGAAGAGAAATGGCTACATAATGAACAGACGGCAACCCAGACGAACACCGAGGAAGAAACATCCAGATGTTGCAAGGCGACCAGCATTTCTGCCTTATGTCAGGGGTGTAACGGACAAAAAAGGTACGCTTTTGAATAAGTATTCCATACCGACCGTTTACATGCCGTTATCAAAGGTGGCAGGGCATCGAAGGTTGCCTAAGGATGTTTTACCTTATCACACACCGGGCGTTTATAAGATCGATTTTAGCTGTGGTAGTTCAGAAATCAAACGCAACATAGCGGAAAGGGTCAAGGAACATAATCACGGCTGTTAAAAAGCGTCAAACGAATAAGTCTGCTGTGGCCGAGCATTTGTTGGAGTCCGGACCTAACCACTGGATTGAGCTCCATAACCCGAAAGTCCTCTCAACCGAGCGTATACATCATACCTAGCCGAAAAGTACGTGAAGCTATTGAAATGAAGAAACATCGGAATTTTAATCAAAATGAGGGGCAAGGAATCTCGTCCGCGTGGAATCCCGTGATTTACAAATGTAAGCGTGGTGAAACATTCATTTTAAAGCCATTGGATGTTGTGAGTGTTGTGTGAATAATCAAGATCAAGTGCGGGTAGTCCGAAAAACCCGCGCAGTTCGAAGGTGTTGATACATTCTCTCCCCAGTCTGCCTGCGACCACAGGCGTAACGTCATGCCCAAAACGTCAGGATATAATTAAACGTAAGTTTACGCGACTAAGACCCGTTTGTCTTTAAAATATGATAAGTAATCAATTGAAGAAAATTACAGATTCGTACGAAAAGTCACGTGACCATTTCCATACATTATTATGGTCACGTAACCTTTCGCTTATCGTATACGATTGCACAATGGCATCTTGGCTAGGCCTTCTGATCAAACGTTTGAAAGATTGGCGTTTACAGATTTAAAAAGATGCCTTCCACGAGAAAGTCTACTTTGTCGGGAACGTGACGGCTATGAGAGCTACCTTTTAGAAATATAATTATGGAAAGTGTGAGAATTACGAGTACGAGAAACACCAGAACATAGGTAATAATAATAAATAAATAATAATAATAATAAATATTTTGGGACATCTTACACAAATCAACCTAGTCCCACGGTAAGCTCAATTAAGGCTTGTGTTGTGGGTACCAGGCGACGATATATATAATAGATAGATACGTAAGATACTTAGATACATACACAGCCATGAACAAGGAACAAACATTTGTGATGGGTCCATATTGGCTCACATAATTTTACTTGTCATATTATTTTTCATACTAACGTTTTTTTATCATAATAATCATTTGTCATAATTTTTTGCCTACAAATTTGTTGTGTATAAATTTGTATTACCAACATCATTGCTCATAATTATCTGTAGACAGATTTTTAAACGACATAATGTCATTTCTAACTATTCCAGCATGACTCATAATGATTTTTATAATAAACTTATTAATCATAAACTTATATTGTATACGTATTTGAAAGCATAACATTACCAAGATATTGGCTCCTAAATACATTTGGTTTTGGTAAATAAAATTACGATGAATGTTGTGTAAAATGTATTTTTTTAATTTGCGGTCGAATATCTCGTCCATTTTTGTTTTTGGAGAAAAAATTTCTGGGTTGCAAAAAAAAAAAAAAACCTCGAAGACTAAGGCGGGAGCTAAGCTCCCGCCTTAGTCTTCTAACCTAACCTATCCGAGTCGGATCTGCCCCGGAAGGTTTTTTTTCGCTCGCTTCGCTCGCTCACTGCAGATTTTGGTCAAGATTACGATGAATGTTGTGTAATTTTTTTTATTTGATGTCGAATTCTTCAGCCATTTTTGATTTTGGGGATTTTTTTTCTGGGTTGCAAAAAAAAAAATAACCTCGAAGACTAAGGCGGGAGCAAAGCTCCCGCCTTAGTCTTCTAACCTAACCTATCCGAGTCGGATCTGCTCTGGAAGGTTTTGTTCGCTCGCTTCGCTCGCTCACTGCAGATTTAGTCCCCATTCATTAGTAATTTTGACCAAAACCAAATTTTATTGAGGAGCCAATATCTTGGTAATTATCAAGTTTTAAGAAAAGTTCTCCATACAAAACATGCTTATTTTAGCGTCCTCTATACGTGGCATAATGACACCACCCCCGTCAAAAATTTTCTAAGTCCCGCGCCCCCTTTGCTATACCCCAAACTTTATAAACAAAACCAGGTAAAGTTTAAAAATGAATATATCCATTTATTTATAATTATAAAACATGTCAATACAAAATTAATCATAATAAAAAGAAAAACTTAAAACTACACTTAACACTAATACTAAGTTTAAAATAAAAAATATATATTTTTTTTTACTGAGAGTCGTTATGTTTAAAAATAAAAATGATATAAAATTTTATTATTTAAAATCGTTACTTAAAACAAAAATATGAACATTAACATTAGTATTACAGATATTTATTATGATAGACATTATTAACATAAATAATTCGGTGTTACGATACTTATGCGCAAAGACAAGTCATAAGTAATGATCATTATGATGTAAAATTTTATAACAAACATTTTCGGACTTCCAATAATCGAAGTCGCAATTTTATGTGAACTTTGGCGCACCCATTTGGGATAAATAAATACACAAAGAATACACCTAGAGAACATATACCTAGAGTGCGAGAAAAGAGCTACCTACCTAATATTTGAACTGATCCCAATCGCATAAAAATGCCATTTGCTTTTAGTCGATTACCTTTTTCTTGATTTATTTTTCTAAAGTAAAACCAACAAAACGTGCAAATAAAATAATGGAAACACACATGCCTGTGCGAAGTTTGAAAATGTCGACTTGATTTGGTATAACTTCTACTCTACTTCGAGTATATTTTCTCAATTACTAAATTAAGTATGTAAGTTTTAAGTTCATTGCACGCGTGGTAAGCCACTTCAAGGGTTGACAGTTTTTGAATAAAAATAGCATATTTTTTTATTGAAACTCTCGGAAATACTTGCCTCCTTTCATGAAAACTTTAAATATGTCACTTTTTAAAACTAAACATCATGTGTGCGTCGCCTCCATAAGGACATTTCCAAGCGCCTTATAGAGGCGTCGGGTGACCAATGAGTTGGCCAGTATTTCGCGGAAAGACTTAGCATAGCAGTCCAGCGCGGCAATGCGGTCAGCCTTCTGGGCACTCTACCTCCCCAACAGGACCTAGACAATTTTTTTATTTATAATCCATGTTAAAGGTCTTTACTGAGATACACTAAAAATCACAAAATTGTCACCACTGATGGCGAGGAGGTCTGTTTATATCAAGAGTACCTAGCAATTTCAAATCAAGACGACATTAGTAAAGTGCGAGTAAGCTGCAATGGCGAGTTAATGTACAAAATATGTATAAGGAACCGTAATGAAAGTCATCGCTGTCCAGTTGTCCACAAAAATGGACAGAACTGGCATATTCATTAATACGAAACAAACGATTTTATTAGATATTCCATAGATATAGAATATATGTATAGGTACCTATATATTTTTTTCAAAAGTTAAAATAATTATACCAGCACCTTTTTACGCCAAATGTACTTTCTAACGAGTCTAACGATAGACCTACACGATTGACCTGTATGCTTAGCACATGATTGGCGCGACAGTATCTCGCCGCGAGATAGTCTATCCGTCCCTCTTTTGTTAATATAGCTAGTGAAGGACGGGGGATCTATCTCGCGGCGACATACTATCGCACCAATCATGTGCTAAGCCTAAGGAACGATGGTTAGTCATGGAGATCACGGGGAGAGGTATATGCCCAGCAGTGGGAAACATTATAGGCTGTTAAAACATTATTTCATTCATTCATTATTAACGTAAGTAAATGCCGCCTCTGCCGCTTCTGTGGTGCACCCGAAAAATGCTCCAGTTGTGCACCGGCGCGGGCGCATCTTACCCAAACGTTACCTAACGCGGCTGGTGCGTATCGCGAATACTTCGGACTTGGGCTAATTTTTCTTCGCGAGGGTTTTATTTTATTTATTTTTTTATTTTATTTATTTTATTTTATTTAGGACAACAACAGCCTTAGAAATAGTAATTTACATGATAAGTATTCAATGTATGACAAAAGGCCAATAACAGTTATCCTTAGCTTAAGATTATAATGAATAACAATGAAGTTTTGCTATTAAACTATTACTACAGGTATTTCAGTAGAAGTGTTTATCTCAAAAATGTAGTTAGTTATTAATATTATTAAAAAATATTTTGTCTATATGCCCATGATTGTCTACATCCATTCTGATAGGTACATTATGGTTACAGTCACAAGTCTGCCCGGTTTTCGGTGTGAATAAGCTTCGAACATTACCTTGTCTGTCATTATCAGAGATCGGATGGATTTGCGACATTCTTAGTGACTTACGTCATTTTGATGACATTTAGTATGAGATGTCGCACAAAAATCCGATCTCTAGTCATTATATAACTCAACCTTTACAGAGATAAATTACCGACTAGTATGATTATTCCGTATGATGGCAGTAAGAATACATTTATCACCACCCCAACTCTTCACTTGGATTAAGGGTCGGTTAAGGGATTGAAGTGTCACTGAGCGTTTATCAAGAATTAAGTTGGCGCCAGAATACCGAGCTATTGTATGCTGCCTTATTTAAGTAAATAAAAAAAATATTGCATGACATCCCATTATAACATCGGGTGTCGATGTTTTAATGAAACCTTTTTAAACAATTTTTAACATGTCATCCAAAATATAATATGAAAACCAGTCGAATAGTTACTTTAAATTTTAACTTCAATCCTTTATGCCTGTACTTATAAATGTAAAGTAAAATAAAAATTAAAATAATATTTAACGAGTCGCTAAAAAGGACTTTACTCAGCCAAGTCAAGGTACTTGTTGGGTACTTGTCTTCCGTGAAAACCGTTAATCAAGATGAATCTAAATGGATTATTATGGATTTTTGTCACTACAAGAAGCCAAAAAAATACATCGCTGGGTTAAGCATGAAACTCTACAGTAGCATAATAATATGAATTGTCCGAGCTCCACAGTTTAAGTGGCGACGCGCACAATGTAACACATCAAAGATATACGCACAAAAATTTTCGCTATAAAAACGACAGAGTGAAATTTTCGGTACATTCGTGAAACAACTCCCGTCGGTTCCGAACTGTGCTCCAGGATTGTGCAAAATGAGGCTGGTATGTGACGTGATAGTGATGTGACAATGTGTAGTGATGTGACAATTATAGCAAAGGGTTGAAGGGGGTGAAAATGTGACAAAATCGTACTAACCCCTCCGTGGTTGCTAAGGATCAGTACAATGGATTTTGAATTTAAATTATGAATTGATTTGAGTTCAATATCTATTGTAGCCTTATCAAACACAGACGAAGGGTTAAGGCTCTATTTAGCCCCAATTTTTTTTATATGGAAAATTAGAAGAACCAATATTTTTTTGGATAAAAAAAGACTTTTCCCTTTGGGTACAGATAGCATTGTACCGAGGAGAAGTTTCATAAGTTGCGAAAATTGCATAGAAAATGTTCTCGGTAATTTAAATTTTACCAACAATCTAATTATACCGAAACCATTGTATATTGCCTTTTAAGGTATATTTTATACCTCGTTTACTCAATCGTGAAATGCAACATTATTCATAACACAATTTTATAAGTTCTCATGGAACTATTCTCAATGAGAACTTACTCTTTAATTCTCATGAAAATTCTCGGAAATTTCCGAGTATATTCCCGGAATTTTGAAAATGTTCTGCAAATTGCACATTGCTAGTACCAGAAGCCTAAAAAGTGCCTAATTTAAATGTATAATTATAATAGAAAACAGTGAAAGTCATAATTAAACAAACGTTATGACTACAATAAGATAACAATGATCATAATCTACGCCGTAACGTAATTTGCATTTATTCATAAACAAAACAAAGATTCATCTAATAAAGGTTTTGTATGAAGTCATCAAATCATCGTTTGACACGCGGAAGCATAAGCCGTGACATGACATTGTGTAGTAAATTGTTTTATTGACATTTAAGACATTCCCTTGCATTGTCAGAATCTTTGCCAAGGGCGGAATGCGTTAATATTCGAAATATAATAATAATAAAATGTACATGAAAATGAAATCAAAGAAATACGAAGTAGTCGGAATATTTTCATTTATTAACAGACTTTTTTTAACTTGCGACCCGCCCCGGCTTCGCACCTACATAAAAACCTTCTTAAACCTATAAAAAAATCTCATCAAAATCCGTTGCGTATTTTTAAAGATTTAAGCGTACAAATGGACATAGGGACAGAAAAAGTGATTTTATTTTATACTATGTAGTGATTTTAACAGACTTCAAAAAGGAGTTTTTGAATTAGACTGATATTTATATATTTTTTATCTCCGAGAATCGTAAAGCAATTTTCAATTTTTTTATCGAACGAGTATAACCCCGAGAAGGTCCCATTGGCAAAAGTCAGGGTCTGATGATGGAATATTGGAAATATCGATTGAAGTTGGTTTTGTTTTTTTATTTGATGGTTATTTATTACACGTCAAATCACATCGATCGCGCGGGACTCAAGTACAAAATGTCGAATGCGTCGAATTTGCTCTTAAACAAATGGACATAGGGACAGAAAAAGTGATTTTATTTTATACTATGTAGTGATTTTAACAGACTTCAAAAAGGAGTTTTTGAATTAGACTGATATTTATATATTTTTTATCTCCGAGAATCGTAAAGCAATTTTCAATTTTTTTATCGAACGAGTATAACCCCGAGAAGGTCCCATTGGCAAAAGTCAGGGTCTGATGATGGAATATTGGAAATATCGATTGAAGTTGGTTTTGTTTTTTTATTTGATGGTTATTTATTACACGTCAAATCACATCGATCGCGCGGGACTCAAGTACAAAATGTCGAATGCGTCGAATTTGCTCTTAAAAGCTAACTGGGTAACTAACTGGTATATTGATTTAAACTTTCACGATTATCACTCATATTTAAAGACAAACGGGACTTAATCGCGTAAACTTACGTTTAATTATATCCTGACGTTTCGGGCATGACCCGTGGTCGCAGGCAGACGCAGACAGGTCGATAACTGGGTCAAACTCAAAATCATGTTATGAGTCTTTCCGGTGGACATTTTAAAAGTTAAGGGCTATGAGAGTTAATGTTTAGATTACACTCTTATTGTCATTTAAAGGCACTCCTTTCCTATCGAATTGTATGATAAAAATCACGACTACACTCCTACCAGTTGCTTACTATTAGCCACATGAAAGAGTGGCTCTACAGTTCAGCTGAACACGCATTTTTTCTTTCCTGTGGTCGATAGTTTAGAGCTTGTGGACAGGCAGTAATGATTTTTATCATACAACGTAATGAAAAAGCAGTACGTCTTAATGAAGATAAGGCTTTCATAAGAAAATCAAGCTTTATAGGCCTTAACTTTTAGATTGTCCACCGGAAAGACTCCGAACATGGGTTTGTGTTTGACCCAACTGGGTTTATGAATTAATTTCTTCAAGAACGTGGACATTTGACTCAGATGACCTAAACTAATTTTTAAATACCTACATAAAATATGTTTTTAGTACAGATGGTGTATTTTTTAGGCTCTAGTGCGAGAAGTGGGTCATTTTACGTCAAGTCCAAAACTTCGGAGGACCATCTGTACTAAAAAACGTCGTACGAGACTCCCTATCTGTCGTGTTTTAACACATCGCCACTCGTTTTGAATTTCGTTTTTGCACGTGTCTCGTACTCATTTCGTGTTTTTCGCACTTGTGTCGTAATGTACTAATTATTTGCTTCTAATTACAGATAACATCCATAGCAGCACTACTAGCAGTAGCATCATCAGAGCCAATACCCTACACCACTCAACCAACAGACTTCGCCAAAAATGCCGAAGCCTACCAATCACAGCTCGAGTTTCAACAGCAGGGTGTCTACGGTGACCAATCACAGTACAGCCAGCAAGGTTTCAGCCAATCAGAGGCCGGATATTCCCAAGGTCATTCTGTAGCGTTCCCCAGTGGTCAGACTACATTCGCTGGACAAAGCACGTATGCTGGACAGGCGTTTACTGGACATGTCCAGGCTCAAAGACCTTCTACGGAAAAGACAGCAAGGATAGTCAGTTATCAGAATGAGAATAAGGGGAAAAATTATCAGTATTCTTATGAGACTGAGAACGGTAAGATATTTTTTAATCCAATACTTCTACAGTCAATAAAATTGAGTGACTGACAGAGATATTAAATAATATAGACTTTAACTAATATTAAAATACAATGTGAAATACCAGCCAGGGGCAATTTTTTTATGCTTTTATGGATTTAAACACAATATTGCTTTAGCCTCCGTAGCCTAGTTGGTTGGTAGTGATCCTGCTTACGAAGCTGGTGGTTCTGGAATTGAATCCCGGCGAGGGCATTATTTTGTGTATTTATTTATCATAAACATTTGTTCCTTGGTCGTGGCTGTCTATGTATTTAAGTATCTATAATATATCTATTATACATGTCTGTATAATTATATCGTCGCCTGGTACCCACATTACAAGCCTTCATTGGGCTTACTGTGGGACTATCGTGTCAGATATGTTATTATCAATTCAATAATGAACAGAGATATAAAATAGTACATTACGACACAAGTGCGAAAAACATGAAATTTGTTTTTGCACGTGTCTCGTACGACGTTTTTTAGTGCAGATGGCCCTCCGAAGCTTTGGACTTGACGTAAAATGACACACTTCTCGCACTAGAGCCTCAAAAAGTCACCATCTGTACTAAAAAAGTGCATTTTAACATTTTGTCGGGCTGATATTCAACATTTAAGTACAAATGCCGCTGTTATGGATTGACATACAATATTGTAATTGTAACCACGTATTTATTTTTAAATTTTTATATGAGGCTAGCGAAGAAAATACTGATCACCAAGTTTAAATTAAACAGGAATCAAAGTCCAAGAACAAGGCTCTGTCCAGGGCAAGAGTCTGCGTGCGCAAGGCGGGTACTCCTACACGGGCGACGACGGCCAAGTCTACACAGTGACGTATACAGCTGATGAGAACGGCTTCCATCCCCAAGGGGCCCATCTGCCCACACCTCCCCCTATTCCGGAGGCTATACAGAAGAGTATCGAGCTGAATCAGCGGGAAGCAGCTAATAATAATGGGGTTTATGATGATGGTAAGTTGAAAGATGGCGATAGAAATGAAGGTATTGTGAATTCACAATACCTACAAATCAAGATCAGAATCACATAGGTATTTGGACAATAATTGTCCAAATTGGTGATTTTCTGAAGATCTACGACGACAACAACGTATAAGGTGCAATCTGCGGTTGTTTTGTCATCGTAGATAGCACTTTGTACGTTGTTTGTAGGGTTGAATCTGCTATGAAAAAAAAAACACAGATTGCACCTTATACGTTGTTGTCGTTTATCCGTCCGTTATCATTGCAGTCCCGCGAAAACTACTTCGACAGAAGGACGAGTAGCAAAGACTTTGAATGTGGTACACTTAAAAATTTCGATTATGCTAATGGTACTAAATGTAGTCGACAGTCGACAGTATAGGTAGGTATATGTTTTCCGAGAATTCCGTGATGTTAATAACGAAATAAAAATGCGGCAAGTTCATTCAAATGATGGATGAAGATAAACACAGTTGGTCTAAGGGTGATATAAATTTTAAGATGACTTCCAGATGTCATGAATTTTTCCAGTCACTAAGCATCACATACTAAACATGTCTAATGGGCCAATATAAAGCTAATTATTACCACTTTGATTCTTAAATCTATGAAATAATTATGAAGTTCCTTCTCATGTACAGAATATGTTACAAAATCTAAAGGGAATTCTGTATCCTGTCAAGCTCGCCATGAGGTGTGGTGCGGGGAGAGTAGTACCGTGTGAATTGTATTAAAGACTATTTATTACTGCTGAAATTCCACAATATAGTGAGTGATATACTAACAGCTAGGGCTGTCACATTTAACTATAACTAGGGTCTCCACCTCACGTATTTTCCCAGAAATATCAATTTGATTGTAATCAACCTGTTTCCTCTCTATACAGGTAGCTACAAGGAAGGAAACGAGCTCCGTCAGCAGCACCAGATCCAGCAGCACAGCCAGAGAATTCAGCAGATCAATGACCTCCAACCGACTCAATACCCAGAGCAAGTCGACATCTCTCATGGCATCCAGCAGATACAACAAGCAGAGATCCAAGCGGAGTACCAGCCACAGCAGATCCCTATCCAGCACAGTCAAGAGTACCAGCAGATCCAACCACAGGTGCAGAGCAATCACCAAGAGGTGCCAGAATACCAACAGGAGTACCAACAATGGAGTCAGGAGGCCGCTAGTACTGCTGGGTATAATGGCTGGAAGTAAAGAGTTGGAGATACCACACGGAAGGATTGTTGAAAAGAGTGAATTTGGTTAAATAGGTGAAGCTTATATTATCAAACCGGAATCAGAAAGGGATTCGAAAGTACTGTTGACACAACAATTGACACAATATTTATCAAGAAAAGAGTTGTTTGTAGATCTCGCGAGTGATTAATTAATCTATTGTTTGTAAGTCTCTGAACATAAACTACAAATATATTGATTTAACTATAAATATAGCCTAGATTGACTTACACTGTCGTGTCAACAGTACTTTCAAATCCCGTTCTAATCGCGGTTTGATAATATCTGTTTAATCTTATTGATTTTTGAATGTAGTTGGAATACTCGTATGGATATTTAGCCTATTGTAAATTTTCTAGTCTTCTAGACGAAGATTTTGTTACCTTCAAAAATATTATTTACGTACCGATATCACCTGTACCTTAGAGAAAATTTTATAGAAAAAAATGCAACACATAGACATGAAAACACAGAAACAAAAGATGAATTATACGAAATGACAAAAATAAATATAAACCAAAATCATGACGTCCTCTTAGGTAAAAGGAAGGGAAATAAGAAGGCTGAGAAGAAAGTAAGAAACGCTATTTGTATTATTGTAAACGTGTGGTGTATTATTTTGTTATACCTAATGACTGTAAGTAGTTGAATAAGAAAAGTGACCAAATTGAGCTGTTCCTTGTTATTGTTGATATTTTGATATATGTAATAAACATTAAATTTGTTACTAATATTAACATCCTTGTTTTATTTAAGTATCTATAACTTAATGAGTAACGCAAATATTTATTTTATTTTAATTATTTTAAAAGTTTACATATATTTCAGTAATTGAGATAAGAAAATTTAAGAAATTAATTATAAAGTGACGTAATTTTGAATAAATTAATTTTTTTTAGATTATTTTCCTAGGTAAAATAGTTTTAGAAAAGCGTCTTACTGATGTTACTTGATACGCTTTTTATAGTAAAGTAATAATTTAAAAGGTATCTTAAATAAACAGGCAACTACATGGAGTTATGTTTAAGTGGGTATTTAAGTGTGTGTAGATTTAGGTTTAGAATGGAATTTAATAGATTATTTTTATTTCCTTAGTGTTTAAGATGTACATACTGTTTCTTAAATATTAATTATGTTATCTTAACGCAGTAATTAATAAGTTGTAGGTACTATTAGAGATGTAAATGTATCTAGTTTTTAGAATAATGAATGGAGAGAAAGTGTTTGAAGGCCTAGCCCGTAGAAACAGAATGCAATTTAGGCACAAAAACTGTTGATACTAACTAATGAAAACGGAATACTCTGTAGGTATCAATAAACAATAGAAGCGTCTTGACACTCAGACGATTACAACATCGCCCACACTACACCCGTCTATTGTGAGATCCCAATCGAGACATTCCATAGCCCGATGCATCATGGCGATATGTTCCTCTTAGCTCTTCGTCTAAAGGTGCGTTCAAACTAAAAAAGCATCCGCTGTTCTAACCTCCCACTCTACGAAATTCTATCGGTACACAAAACGTGATTGGTTGATTTCGTAGAACGGGCGCTAGAACAGCGAATGCTCTTTTGGTTTAAACGGACCTTAAGAATAAACATCGTCGAACAAACAATCGTGAAAAGAAATCGAAAGAGATTTTTCTTTATCTGACGAAGGTAGACAACTGGGCTGTCAGCCTACCTGATGGAACCGAGGCCCATGAACATAGTGATCCAAAAATCGCCTTTGCGCTGCCTACCCTGAGGATTTTCTGAGATGGATTGTCTGTATCTATGCCTGTAATTATACCGGCTATCTTACCGCCAAACCGAAACACAGCAGTGCAAACACTGCTATTTAGCGGCAGGTTAACGGGTAAGACGGTGGTAGCTAAGTAGCTATCCGGGCGGACCCTGCACGAGGTCCTACCACCAGCATAAAATCTTTAAAAGAGAGGTTGTCTCCATAATGAAAGTTGCTAAAGGTGACCGTCCCTAGTGCCCTGTTCACTCTTGCTTCATGACTCAGATGTCACCTTTGTCTAAGAAGACATTATTGTCTCACGGATGTCTGTCTCATGGATGGATGTCATCCTCTCTAGGTGGCTGTTTCAGCTGTCTTTAGATCTAAATCCACTTAAAACTAAAACTAGCTGTTTCAGCCATCTTAATACCTACAGGGTGACATCTGAGTCGTGAAAATTGACAGGGCACTTGGGAATGTCGCGCTGAGCAACTTTCACTATGGAAACAACCAAGAAATCTCTTAAAGATTATTTCGATTTTTTTTCTCCCCCAAAAGATTGCCATAATGGCCGGTCCTTCGCCACCCTCATACAACGGACTCCTCCTCCTTATGAGGGCCTATCCATGCTGCGCCTTCCTACGTGGCCGCCATTCTAGAACCTTTCCGCCCCAACGGTGATCAGTTCTACGTACAATATGCCCCGCCCACTGCCGCTTCAGCTCTGTTATGTTGCTTCAGCGATTCGGAGAGCTATTTCGGTTACTTTGGTTCTGCTGCGGATGGTCTCATTTTTAGTCCGATCTCGCAGAGAGACTCCTAGCATAGCTCTCTTCATTGCTCTTTGGGTGACTTTGAGCCTTCTGAGAAACTGTATACTGTCAAAATTTTATAATATTACACATAAACTAACATGCCACAAATTTCGCTAAATTATAGGTTAAGGTTATCGAATATCGCTTCAGGGGCATTTTTCTAACTAGTTTAAAGTTGACAATAACCACGTTCCACTTTGACCTGACATTAACCTGGCTAGAGCTTATGCTCCGGGCGATAATGTAATCAAACGGAACGCCCACATTATATTGCATCGTCACTTTCAAAATGTATAGATCGAAGCTGATATTTTTTGGGACAGTGGTTCATTTTATCTAATATGCAGCAAGCCTAGCCAAAATGCCATTCTGCAATCGTATACGATAAGCGATAAGTATATGTGCGAAAAGTCACGTGACCATTTCAATTTATTATTATGGTCACGTGACTTATCGCTAATCTAGACTTACTTTCTCCGAGCGTGTCAACCGCTAGGACTTCGGTGGAAGCGATATTGTATTACCAAAGCCCGGATTGCGGGAGCATTAATGCACTTTTCACTAGTGCTTGATTAAATACCGACTATTCTAATATCGACATCTTTACGAGTAGTAACATTTTTTTCAGGAAGTGGAAAGATAACAAGTTTGATCAATAAACTGTCAATAGTCGATATTCAATTAAAAGCACTAGTGAAAATAGCGTTTTTGCTCCCGTCCGGGCTTTGGTTATGAATATTACAGGAATACTATGAGATCCATGAGTTTCGCAAGAATTTTTTGGATATCTTGGAAGACGTCGGTGACTTCTCTCATGCGGGATTCGTGTAATAACGCCAACCGAAGTCACGGCGATTGGAACGCTCGGAGAAATGCCCTAATATTAACCTATTTATTTGTGGGTTTGTTGTGTTCCAAAGTACCTACTGACAAAATATTTAAATTTTTGGAATTAAATATTTCCAATTAGGAAGCATTGATTGCTCAATATATTATTACAGGCGCCCGAATTAATATTGTCTGGCTTTATTTTGTTTTTTATTTATTGTGTGGAATTAAACTGCTAGTAATTGCACATATGAAGTGAAGGGTCCACGGAAAGAACATATCTAGTCTATTCAAATTACAGAAGGAAAAACCACATTACTTTTAATAAGGTGTAAATTTGCTAGTTACTGTTTAGTATTGTCGGTTACCATTCATCTTTTGACCAGTCGAGAGCCTCCTCCTTTTTTGAATTCGGTAAAAAAATTACCTACTATTTGTGTAGTGTTATAACATAGTAATTTAAATTTAAGATTTATCGTGATTAGGGCATTTCTTCGAGCGTTTCAACCGCCGTGACTTCGGTGGCAAGATTATTGCTTGATTTCCGTGGGTATCTCATACATATTTTGGATATCTTGATAGTTGTCAACTACGTCTACCAAGATATCCAAAAATGCATACATCCCTCAGGAGATTCGTGTCATAAGGCTGCTACCGAAGTCACAGCGGTTGAAAGGATGTTTGTTAGACGTATACCTCGAAATCATAAAATTCTTGTAGCTTTTCAACTACTCGCGTTTCATTGCGATAGCGTATTTTGTTGAAGCGTTACTATCGGTAGTATATTATGTTACTAGCATAATTATATTTTAAAATTTTGAGATCGCGGCGAAACGCGAATATGTGAAAAGCTACGAGGATTTTATCATTCATGAAGATAAAGCTTGTTCACGAAATAAAGTAGCCATCGTAAAATCAGTCTCTACTGTTACGCAACAGTCCCATGTAGTTCTAAAAGCCATGGGATTGTAAATTGATTCTTCTGTTTTATGTTTAACAATCAAATATCCAAAAGCATTCACTGAAAAGTCATCAAAATCAAAATAACCTCAGATAATGCTTAATGCAAAAGTTCACGCCCAAAAAAGTGCGAACTTCCGAGACGATTTCAACAAAGTTAGTCTTGAAATAATTAATAAAAATTGTAGACATGATATTCACAGTTTATTATAGTATCGTTATTGTAATTTAGTTAAGACCCATTGGGAAACTAAATGACCCAAAATGGTAAAATAAGAAGAAACACTACTTTATTCCAGAAGTTTAAATAAAAGTCCATAATTATGGAGAAATTGATATAAATATCAACCACAGCGTCCGAGAAGATAAGCACTGAGCCCTTCTTTGTAATAACACCCATACTAAAGTATATTCTCATATAAAAAAAAAGAATTATACAGCAATGGCTACTTTACTTCGTGTACAAGCCTTATACAACTAACAAACGAAAAAGGATACTATCCTAGACCCAAGAAGAACCCAGCTAGAGATTCGATACACGTGCCAAGGTTGCGATTTGCGATCCTACGCTGCTAGTTTTAGAGGACTTAGGAGAGCTATCGACAGGTATCGTACAACACACATAACACATGTTGTGTGTGAATACATAACAAAAGAAATGTAATAGCGTAAGATACCTACGATATAACATTTCTGTACATGTACAGTCGACGTCAAAGATATCATTACGGTTTAGGTGCCAAAAATATATTTACACCACCTTAATGTCAAGGCATTAAAGTCGTGTAAATATATTTTTGGCGCCTAAACCGTAACAATATCTTTGACGTCCACTGTACCAACAATGTAACACAGGTCATGTAGGTCCTACATGTCCTGTGTAAACATGAAGTGTGTTACTATCAGACAGACTTTTATTGAAACCGAGGAAAGCAATGCAGATTTTTAACGAAATCGTATTATTAGATTCAAGATCCCATTTTTAAAAGTAATCATTCAAACTTCAAAATTAATCGTTACTTTGCACTTAACAATGACAGATTGCAGCCACTAGTAGCGTTTGACAACTAAGCAGTATACGTGATACATTTTACCAGAATTGGTTGATAGTATTATGAATGGTCCACGGAAAAAACATGTCCAGTGCTTAAAAAAATCAGGGCATATTTATACCTTATCCCTGCGACCATAACATGGACGTCTAACGCCAGGTCAAAAATGCCCCCAAAAACAATTGTTCAATTGTGCCAAGATGGTCAGGATATAGCGCTTTTCTTAACACGGCGCATATGTCGACGCAACATCTTTGACAAATGCTTATAGAATATATAGCCAATCAAAACTTTGATGGACCAATCACAACATTCACAACTATTTTTAAATGGCGGTTTAAGTTTTTATAGGTTGACATTGAAATTCATTACCGTACGCACGCATTGAAGAGGGGGTGACACTTGTCAACTAAAATTCAGGACCGTTTTTGAAAGGTAATTTAATATGGCGTGCGACTTCCATGTTTTATTTGTTCGTAGCCTTATTCTGTTAAAAGTAATGTGATTTTTCCTTCTGTAATTTGAATAGACTAGACATGTTCTTTCCGTGAACCCTTTATTCCCTTCATATGTGCAATTACTAGCAGTTTGATTCCACACAATATAAAACAAAATAAAGCCAGACAATATTAATTCGGGCGCCTGTAATAATATATTGAGCAATCAATGCTTCCTAATTGGAAATATTTAATTCCAAAAATTTAAATATTTTGTCAGTAGGTAGGTACATTGAAACACAACAAACCAACAAACATGGACATAAAATAAAAATAGTCATAGGTTTTTAACATGTCATAAAAATACGTAAATATTTTACCTTGAGTAACTAAGTATCTACTTTAGTTTAGCAATGTACTAGTTGCAGAACATTCTCAAAATTGCAGGAATATACTCGGAAATTTCCGACAATTTTCATCAGAATTTAAAAGTAAGTTCTCATTGAGAATGTTTCCAAGAGAACTTATAAAACCAGTGTTAAGAAGAATATTGTATTTCATAATTGAGTAAACAAGGCATAAAATATACAGACTAGCGGCCCATGCTGAAAAAAATTTGGGTCATTTGAACCACCAGGTGACCTATCTAGAACGATATAAGAGCATAAAATAATAAGATTCAGCATTATGCCGTCACTTGTAAGCTGTCCAACTGACTCCTGGTGAGAATTTAAAAGTACAGGTAGAGTGAGTACATTTTGGTCATAAATTTTTGTACGGCATTCTTACCACCGATAGATCCATGAAAAATAATAAGAAAACGCACAGTGCCGTACAAAAATAGTGCGCCACAAAGTCAGATTTTTTTTTTCCGACAATCACCAGGGTAAATTTGGCCATTTGATTTTGTACGGCATCTGTGTCATACTATTTCAATACTGCTTCTAATCCATTATTCCGCAACGCCGTACAAAAATCATGCGACAAGGAGAAAAATCGAGGGTTTCAATCCCCTCTCTTTCCGTAGTCCAGGGGGTGATTTGAAAAAGTACGGCTTCGGTTCCAAAACATTATCTAGCACTCAAAAGTACTATTAAAAATAATGCCGTCAAAAAATGATAGTCCATTTGAATGTATATCAATAATCACCTTCATTTCATTGTATCCTTGATTTTTAGAGCTGTAAAATCATTTGATCCTGTACGGGAACTTCTTTTTTAACATGATGTTGTAAAATACAATCGTTATATAGTATTGCCGTTCAAAATAAACCGTTCAGAGAAATACAAAAGCTGAAATTTTGCAAATTAATGTACGAGGGATGTTCCAAAAGTTTTTAGTTGCTCCGGTTCTATTCATGCGATTTCAATAAAACTTACATCATTTTGAGGGATATTTCAATGACGCTTTAGGCGGTGTAAATTTGTTTTAGTGAAGATTTTAGATATTTTTATTATTTTGTTTTACTTAGACGTGTCGAGCCTTACTCCAGTGACCATGATACCGGTTTTTAAGACACTTTTTTAATTAGATGCTAGGAACATCATTCACTTATAAAACTATTTTATTTTATAGGTACTAGTAATTGAAGATATTTCCGTTATTTTTAAGTACAAATTACGTGATATCATTTACTTTAATCATAAATGAATAGGCATCGAAAAAAATCGTAATTTCTAAAATTGGAATTTCAAACATTGTAAAAATCATCATTCAATCAATAATCATTGTTATTCAATTATAATTAAAAAAACGCAAAATTAACTATTTTATTTATCCCGGGTATATTTAAGTACGGCTTTCAAAAATGTTTATACAAAATATGCTTCAATGGGTCAAAAATGGCCAATTTTTCCATACAATGTTAAATTTCATACAAAACAGCTTTTTGTAAGAAAAATATAATAAAAAAACTATTCCCATTACATGCATAAATTTATTAACCATAATAAGTATTGAACTGTCCCTCACAATGATATAATTTTAATTTAAATCGCATGAATAGAACCGGAGCAACTAAAAACTTTCGGAACAGCCCTCGTAAAAGTATAAATATCATAGATTAATGAAATATAGCAGTTTTTTACATTTTATCCCTTGTTTTAAATAACATTAACATAGATGAATTAGGAAAAAATAATGCCGTACATTTTTATTCAGATAATATATTTTAGGCTGATGAAAGTCACGCTACAATTTTAAGGGTACTTTATGGCCATCTGATGCAGTGCGGTATTAACATATTTTTGAAGAGAACAATTGATACTATGATAAAATCACTATGACGTCTAGCAGAATTGAAACGTTGTGTATATTATGTCCAAGAATTGAAAATGAATTTATTTCATGTTGTGTCAAATCACCCCCTAGACCACGGAAGGAGAAGGGATTGCAACCCTCGATTTTTCAAAATCAAAAATCAAAATCAAAAATTATTTACTGTCTCAAAACTTATTAACTAAGTACAATAATACGTGCACAGTAGCTTATTAAAACAAATTTTTTCCCCTTGTTACATGATTTTTGTACGGCGTTGCGGAATAATGGATTAGAAGCAGTATTGAAATAATATGACACAGATGCCGTACAAAATCAAATGACCAAATTTACCCTGTTGATTGTCGGAAAATAAAAAAAAAATCTGACTTTGTGGCGCACTATTTTTGTACGGCACTGTGCGTTTTCTTATTATTTTTCATGGATCTATCGGTGGTAAGAATGCCGTACAAAAATATATGACCAAAATGTACTCACTCTACCTGTACTTTTAAATTCTCACCAGGAGTCAGTTGGACAGCTTACAAGTGACGGTATAGTGCTGAATCTTATTATTTTATGCTGTTATATCGTTCTAGATAGGTCACCTGGTGGTTCAAATGACCCATATTTTTTTCAACATGGGCCGCTAGTCTAATACCTTAAAAGGCATGACGTATATGCAACGGTTTTGGCATGATTGCTTGTAAAATTTAAATTGTTGAGAACATTCTCTACAGAAATTTCGCAACCTATGAAACTTCTTCTCGGTACATTGCTACTTTAGTTAAATCTATCACAATGTGTACTTTTATAACTAAACCCCGCTATCGAAGATGAAAAAAAATGTAGCTGTCAAGTTCTTAAGGATTTAGGATGTCGATAATTATAGTTATGTAGGGTTAGTTGTGGAACATTGACACAAACGGACACAATGAAACTTTGCGATATCTCGGAAACCTTACCTTAACGGCTAGCCCCGTCTGTCAAGCAAGGACGAGCTTAGGGACCCTCCACAACTCCCCAGGGCGCGAGCGACGATCGCAGAAGGAGCACATCGCTACATGCTTCAAAGCGAATTGAACCAGGAAAAGTAACAATTTTTATTTATATTTCGTAATTTTTTGCAAGAATACAGAGAATAGTTTGGTAGTATTTATATTTTTGTCGTATTGTACACATATTCAAGTTTATCTTAAGCTAAATACTTTTAAAATTAGTTCAAGTTTTGGCCTCGTTTTTTTATTTAGTTTAAAATAATACCCTGGTGTCTCACAATGAAACATTTTTATGTAATGTACAATGAAACATACCCAGGTTTCGTTGTGTACTGTATAGTTTTATTGTACACTGAATGTGAAATTGCAAAAGATTATTATTCTATGAGACTGTTCATTTAAACATGTTTCATGTTTAGCACCTCATTATCAACCCATTAAGGCCCACTTGTATAACCTAGGGATAAACACTGACTAGTAGCTAGAGTGACAAATGTTATATGTACAATAAAATGGTCACTTTAGCTCCTGCTGGTGAATACCTGGTTATGTGGCTAAACCCGGGTGGTACAAGAGAGTCTAAGTAGTACATTTTTAATATGTTTTGGTGACTAGTATAATTATATTATATATTATAAAATTATATATTAATTATTTCGTAAAATGATAGTGGTCATAAAACATATTTTTTATCTTTTAAAACATTCTGTTTCTACATATTGTATTAATATGTCATTGTTTTCATTAAATTTTTCGGTTGCTGAATGCGCCAATGCATTGACATAAAGATTCGTTAATAAATTAATCTTCCCAAGAATCAGTACTTTTTACTAAGAACAACCACATAATATATAATAACCTATTTGGCTACTGTTTATGTAACTCTGTTTCAATGTTGGTTACCCGTGATATTTTTTGTTTACAATGAAACAGCTCACGGTGTTTCACTGAACACTATTCATTAGTACACATTGAAACATTACACTTTTTTCAAAAACATTTTAAGAATATATACGCAATTTTCAGAATTAGAGCCACTTTTTTACACACCATAAAGAATGATGATTATTAGTCTATTATATGGCAAAATATACGATTTTTAACTTTCAAATTGGCTGAGATAGGACAGTTTAAAAAGTTGAATGTTTCATTGATGGCAATAGTTTAAGTAATACGTTCAACAATAAAACATAAGTACACAATAAAACAACATGATATTTATGTTGTCACAAAGTGCCGTATCTATCGTGGAGATGCCCAGGACCCTCCCGCGTTCGACTGGGTTGCAGTCATACTACGAGGACACATAAAACACAACTTTTTTTGCAATATGTCGCAGTTATCGACGACATTGTTAAGTTACAATGAAACTTGGGTTGTATACAATAAAACAGTCTTTCGAATTAATGTATCTTTCAGTGGTCTTATTAATCATTAAAAAAATTGAATCCTACTAAACTAAACATACTCCAGCCTACCGTTATTATTAACTTTCCTTTTTTTTGTATTCACTGCAAGCGTACTTATATATACGTTTCATATAACATAGTTCCAATGTTGATTAAGTCTGTTTCATAGTTCATTGGATTTATTACATCTGTTTCAATGTAAAAATGCAGGTGTTTAATTGAATACATGCACGAGGACACAATGAAACAAATCTCATTTTTTGTTTAAAGTTGTATAACACATATACTATTGAAAATAAGTAGAAACCAAGAATGCGATTCGATAGCCAACTAAATTGTTTATCTTCGAACACAATATCTCACTCGTAACTTCAAAAACACCAGAGATACAATGGTTTGAAATTTAGTTGTGTCATTGATCCACAACTTACCCTATCGATAATTTTTCTATAACATAATGATAGTCTAATACCTACTTTAATTATACGTGTTTATCTTATAAAGTAGTATGTAATAACAAAATCAACATAAATTTAACATTTTTACTTCTTTATAACAAATTAGTACAATATTATCAACTCAAAAGATGAAGTTTTTTTGTTTCAACTGTTACAGACTAATTTGGCTTGCCAGAATACACCTATAGGTGCATTTAGACCAAACGAGCATTCACTCATTCTATCCCTTTTGTGTAACGAACGAATTTCGTAAAGTGGGGGATAGAATGAGCGAATGCAGCTCGTTTGGTCTAAATGCATCTAAATACTTGAAATATTGTTTTCGATTATCGCGATACTTACCTATTCATGAAATAAACCATTTTTGTTTCATACCACTATTTTCGTTAATGATCGAAGAACCATAAAATTTTATGGCTATTATTATTTTTCTTACGCTTTATTAAATACAATATCTTTATCTTTAGGGCGTTGACTTTACTACCTACTATTATTTTGTAACAAGGCATAGAAACAATTCTGTTTTATGTTTTAAATACGTAGAAGTTATTTTTAAGGGAATAAGTATGTTGTAATATAAAATTGGTTAGTCTGTTATATTATCGCTCAGTAATTTGAAACCAGTAGGCGTAAACGAATATCATGGAACTTTTTAGTTATAATGACCTAATCCAACGGAATATTAAGCGGTTAAGAATCGTCATCATTAGCCTATGAGAGTCCACTGCTGGACGTAGGCCTCTCCTATTAACTATGCGCATAGACGCACTAGGAGGCAAATGCCCATAGTCGCCACGCTGGGCAAGTGTATTGGCGATCGCAGTAATGTGTCCACTATGATGACGCTGCTGCCCATCATCAACTTTTTATCAAATAATGGTCAGTGACACTTCAGTCCCTTAGTCGACTCTTAGGACACCCGCAGGAGGAGTTGGGGTGGTGACAAATGTATTCCCCGAATGCAGGGTCCGCCGTGCGGAGTGGAGCTGTGCAAAATTTACCAATTACATTATTTAAATTCAAAATTCGAAACACTCTGATGCGTATGCGGTCTCATTGGCCGAGCTTCCATAGCTCCGCTCCGCTCCGCGTCAGTGGAGCCGCACCCTTAAAGTAGGATGAATTTGAAACATTTTTTTTGTAACTACAAAATCTTTATTGCCAGTATAGTGCAATGCAGTGTTGTTAATAATATTCAAAATTACGTCATCCAAACATCCTGTGTAAAAATTACTCATTTCAGACAAATAAGCAATAACTGGTAGGTATCTAAATTAAATAAAGACAGATAAGTGAAGGCCAATTTAATACAAATAAATAACAAAATTCTGCAACTGCTATAGCAATAATTTTTAATGGTAATAGTGCTTCGCGAATCACTTGGTTTTGTTTAACAGCTTTATGTTTTGCAAGCGTGTAAGTATGCAATTGTAATGAATTTAAGAACAATTTGTGAGTGAGTATAGTAAAACGTCCCACTTTATCGGTTGCCATAAAGCCGCTTTGTCAGTTTATTCATATGGAGATACAAGGAAATCTCGTCTTTACGGTAAGTGACAAAGTGGGACGTTTGACTAAAAACTAACACATTTAGTCGGCATTATAAATATGATTTTTGAAGATTGATGATGGACAATAGCGCCTTTGGTTGTGGTATCAAACACAACCATTAACCCGGCCCTTGGGGACATATAGTCACATTCTCTATCTCCCACTTGGGCAATTCTCGTCCGGCGCGTCCTAGCCGCGGGGGTGGGCACTCTTCACCTCAGTAGGCCGAGGTGAACGAGTGGCCGAGTTCGGATTGAGGACCCAGTACTGCGGGGTATATCGCGGTCCCCTGCCCAGGGTTACGGGTGAAGACCTTAACGGCTGCAACAGCGGAGATGAAGGACATCAGTACGGTGAAGCAGGCGGAAGAGGCAAATACCCAGTGGCAAGCTGCCTTACCGTATGTGAGCCCCAGGTTGCACTGGAGTCACATCGTCAGACAGGATGGTGTGAAAGGGATGGCGGCGGATGAGGTCTAGGCCCAACGGCGGCGCCCAAGCTCTCCAAGAGAGTTACTGCTTTGGCGTCAGGCGGCAGCCGGCCGTAAAAACTATAGCCAGTACCATCTTCTCCTCACAATATAAACATGAAAGTACAACGAAAAATAGATAAGGGCAAATCTACTAGGGCGTACCCCATAAGCGACGCAAATGCGAAAGATGCGATAAATACTAGGGCGTACCCCCCAAGCGACGATAATTTGGACAAGAACAAAAATTCGCATCAGAAGCTACACCGCATAAGACTTGCAACCTGGAACTTGGGGTCTCTGATGGGTAGGAGCCAAGAGTTAAGCAAAATTCTACTAAAAAGGCGTATCAATATCTGTTGCCTCCAAGAAACTAAGTGGAAAGGCTCGAAATCAAAAGACATAGGCAATGACTACCAGGTCATATATCACGGTGTGGAAAATAAAAGAAATGGCGTGGCAGTGGTCCTGGATCACAACTTCAAGTCCAGAATAATAAACATTACACGGAAGAGTGACCGCTTAATATCCGTGAAACTCGCGTTGGACAATCAGCAAGTAACGAACATAATATCAGCGTATGCCCCACAAACGGGCTGTACAGACTTAGAAAAAGCTGAATTTTGGGAGGATTTTGATGAGGTGATGCAGGACATACCATCTAATGAGCATAAGATCATAGGAGGCGATATGAACGGACATGTTGGAAAAATTAACAGCACCTACAGTAATGTGCACGGTGGGTTTGGGTTTGGTATGCTGAACAAGCAAGGAGAAGACATCTTGGATTTTGCTGCAAGACATTCACTAGTTCTAGTAAACACCAACTTTCAAAAACAGCCTGAGCACCTAATTACCTATAAGAGTGCTGGAAAAACGTCTCAAATAGACTACATAATGTCTGACGCTGCTGTGAAACAAAAGTTTAAAGATTGCAAAGTAATTCCTGGTGAATCTCTTACATCCCAACATCGTATCCTGGTAGCCGTGTATGATCTGCCAAGGGCCTTGAAGGTAATGGTGGATAGAACACCGAAGACAAAGTGGAAGGAGCTGGATGGTCCTAAGGGCGAAATATTGATAAACGATATTAAGAGTTATCTCGAGACTGATTTGGATGCGGAGTACACCCAAGCTGAAATTATGTGGTCCAAGTTTGAAGACTATTGTAGAACGAAAGCTTCAGAAATAATGGGCGTATCTAAGGGCCTCTTTGTTCTGGAAAAGATCCCAAATGGTGGAACGACAAAATAAAGCAGGCTCTACTTACCAAGAAAAACCAATTTAAAGCTTGGCAAAGTTCACAAACAGATGATGACAAGGACAAATATAAAGAAGCTAAGAGACCAGCAAAAACTTGCATAGCTGAAGAAAGAGCGAATGCAAATCGAGCTTTTTATGAGAGATTAGAGTCAGCTAAAACAGAAAACGATGTACTTAAAATAGCTAAACAAAGACATCGGGCTACAATGGACATCAAAATGAATAGATATATAAAAGACAAGGAGCAAGTCGTACTAACGGATAATATCCAAATTAGGCGCCGTTGGCAACAGTACTATGAACACTTACTGAATGAAGAATTCCCTCACGAAGACCCCGCCCAACTCGAACCTGTCTGTGGGCCTTTACCGGAAATAGATTCGCATGAAGTGAAACTTGCATTAGCTAGCATGAAGAACCAGAAAGCAGCAGGACCAGACGAGATACCAGCCGACCTATGGAAACGACTCGGCCTCACGGCAGTTAACTGGCTAACGAAACTGTTTAACGCTATATTAGTCACCAACCAAATTCCAAAATCGTGGCGCCAAAGTTATTTGCTGACATTTTACAAAAACAACTGTAACCCAATGTGAAAACTATAGAGGCATAAAATTGATTTCACACACTCTAAAAATCTGGGAACGTATCATAAATAAGCGCCTGTCTCCTATTACGAATGTATCCCAAAACCAGTTCGGCTTTACACTTTCCAGATCAACTGCTGATGCTATTCAGGCAGTCAGAATCCTGATGGAGAAACATAGAATAAACAAAACAGATTTACATCTAGCCTTTATCGACCTCGAAAAAGCCTTTGATAGAGTGCCCCGCGAACTCGTGTGGCAGGCCCTTAGAGCGCAAAAAGTACCGGAAAGATATATATTAATAATTCAAGATATGTACAACGATATCAGTACACAAGTCAAGACACCGGCAGGATTAAGTAACGCGTTCGAGGTCAAAGTGGGTGTCCATCAGGGATCTGCTTTAAGCCCTTTTCTATTCAACCTAGTAATGGACTATCTAACAAACCATATCCCAGCACCTTTGCCCTGGACCATACTATATGCCGATGATATAGTACTAGCGGCAAATACTGCAAAAGACTTGCAAGAAAATTTAAATACGTGGACACACTCTTTAGAGAAGTACGGACTCCGGGTTAGCAGAAGCAAGACGGAGTACATGAAATGTCCCTTTAGCGGAAATACAACTCCTGAAACCATATGTATCGGATCAACACCTATCCCCACTGTGAACAAGTTTAAATATTTGGGATCTATGCTCACGCCGGATGCCAATGTGGAGGCCGATGTTGCGCACCGCGTAAATGTCGCATGGCAAAAATGGCGGTCGCTAACAGGAGCTCTGTGTGATACCCGAATGCCCGTAAAAACAAAGGGTAAAGTATACAGGACAGCTGTCAGGCCAGCCCTACTGTACGGTTCCGAATGCTGGACAGTCAAAAAAGCGCATGAACAGATAGCACATGTAAATGAAATGAAGATGCTGCGCTGGGCGGGTGGGGTGACCAGGTTGGACAGAATTCGGAACGAATACGTCCGGGGGAGCTTTAAAGTAGCGCCAATCACAGACAAAATAACGGAAAATCTCCATAGATGGTATGGCCACATCATGAGGCGTGATGAAGACCATATAGTGAAAATCGCATTAAGCTTGCCAGAACAAAAGAGAGGGAGAGGCCGCCCGCCATCGACCTGGTGGTCAAACATCGAAAGAGACCTTAAGAAAGCCCAATTGCCAAAACCGACAACCCAGGACAGATCAACCTGGCGCCGTAGAGTGAGGAGACCCGACCCCAGATAATGGGACCAGGGACGGAAGAAGAAGAAGGTGATGGACAATAGCGTCATCATACTCATCATAGTAGGCACACTACAAACGTGGCAACTAATAAATAAATATCTTGGGGACATCTGACACAAATCGACCCACTCCCACGGTAAGCTCAATTAAGGCTTGTGATGTGGGTACCAAGCGACGATATATATATAATAGATAGATACATAAATACATATAGATACTTAAATGCATACACAGCCATAACCAAGGAACAAATATTTGTGATAAATAAATACACAAATAATGCCCATGCCGGGATTCGAACCCGGAACCTCTAGCTTCGTAGGCAGGGCCACTACCAATACCAACTAGGCTACGGAGGCTGACTATCTATGGGCATCTCCTAATGCGTCCATGGGCATGGGTAACAGTAGGCTTATGATGGTTCAGAGTTTAATCGCTTGTCGTTGTTGCCGTCACGTTCTAGCAAGTATAAAAGTGCGAAAGTGACGCGCAATAAACGGTAAACGCGCGTGACCATGATAAACCACCTGGATGCTTAGCCAAGTTGCCAATCACTAAACGCTTAGTAGCGTATCGTAGTTTTCCCTCTCTGTCACTCTTTCATATTAGTGCGACAAAGACAGTTAGCTGCTTTTCGTTTACGATTGTCGATTAAGTGTTAGCGATTGGCATCTTGTCTAAGCCCAGGAGGCATATCACTACCTACCCCAATTATTACATGGCTCTATGTTACATTTTCTGGGTAATGAACTAAGTGTCAAAGTGACAATAATCACTTTCATGACAATGTTCAATTTCAATTGGATAAGAGTGCAACATGTGTACCTTTTTCATCACACTTGCTGTCTAAGCGCGCCATTGCTTGCGCGCGTAGCGGGAGTAATAGAAAAGTGAAATGCCCTAGGGAGTAATAGAAATGTCAGTACGTCATTTAATAATATTATGTCTTAAAACTTATTTTTTGGTTGGCAAGTGTGATGAAAAACATTGTATGCATCACGGTCGGTAAGCGGAATACTAACTCGAGTCATAAAAGCCCTCCGCCTGACGGCGTCGGGCTTCTAACACTCTCGTTAGTGATTCCGTACTTACCTCCCTTGATGCACAATGTACTATTAATATTGGGTCAGCGATATGTCCAGCCGTGGGTATTGTTTTTCAGCTAAAACGGTAATGGGGCAGCGGTCAAACTTAACTTGCAAGATTTGGCAAGAAACAAACAAACATTGGGACAGGTGAATCTAAATAAGAACTTGTAAGCATTCACGACCACCTTTCGATATATTAAAAATTACTCTAATTCATTTAGTGCCCTTCAATATATTTTACTTATATGATATAAAGGTCAATGCAAACATCGAATATCTCGGTGTTACTCATATTCCAATCACTAACCTAACTCAAATCTTTTTATTGTAGAACATTCAATAATATTGGAAAAAAAGTAAAAAATGTAGGCATACAAATAATAAAAAAAAACTTCAAGCTTGCATGAATGTATTGAAATAGGTCAATTGTGAAAAAAATAAAGGCTTTTTTATTTTATTTTTATTATAACCTAACTCAAGCGAGTCGACCACCCACTCCATATAGGGCCAATCAACTTTTCGATCGACACTATTTTGTCCCGTAACGCAGGTGACAATTTCATCGCTCCCGACCCGTGGTCCAACCGCTATGTCCAACTGGTTGTGCCACGGGTGAGTAAAATTATCCCAAGGTATTTAATGTTATATATTTTTTTCGGTCACTTCCCCTACTCGTAAAGTGCAGATGTATTTTTTTAGGGTTCCGTAGCCAAAATGGCAAAAACGGAACCCTTATAGATTCGTCATGTCCGTCTGTCTGTCTGTCCGTCTGGCCGTCTGTCACAGCCGATTTACTCGGAAACTATAAATGCTACAGTAACAAAATTTGGTAAGGATATGTGTTGTATGAACCGCTACAGGATTATGATACTAAATTGTAAAAAAAACCATTGGGGTGGGGGCCCTCCATACATGTAACTGAGGGATAGAACATTTTTTTTAGTTTTATATAAGCGTGTGGGGTAGAAAGGTCTTTGAAAATGATATGAAGGTTTATAAATCTTATTTTTATTTAAGCAAATCGTTTTCGAGATATCAGCTCTCAAAGTCTGAAAAATGTGTCCCCCCCCCTCTATTTTTTAAACTACGCGATATGAAATTCTCAACAAAATATATGTTATGCACATTAATAAACTCTATTCAACGACTTTTGGTTTGATTAAATTATCTCCTATAGTTTTTGAGGTAGGTTGATTTAACTGTATTTTTTAAATAATAAATTGATAATGGTACGGAACATTTCGCGCGCGAGTCCGACTCGCACTTGGCCGGTTTTATTTTATAATTTGCTGGAATCCTACAGCGTGACTTATACTAAGAAATGAGAGGTGAATATCATTATAGGTATCTCATTCCTTAGTATAGCTCCGTCCCTCCGTATAACAGGTACGAGCGCTCTTAGGCCAGCCGTACACCTGTAAGTTCTTACGTAAGTTATAGGGACAGAGCTATACTAAGGAATGAGAGGTGAATATCACTATTTCATTCCTTAGTATAGCCCCATCCCTATAACTTACGTAAGAATTTACAGGTGTACGGGCGTTTGTGCACTACAATGACTTTTACTATCCGGCAGACTGAGTTTTCATGGTCCGATATGGCATGAAAAAAACGGATGATTGGCTTGTGCACTTGTCCGTCTTTTTACTCGGAGGTGCGGCATATTAGCATGAAAAAATCGGACTTTTACTACAATGACTTTTACCGTCCAGTAATCCGGTTTTTTACGGTTCAATTTTGTAAACGTTCGGACGGTAAAAGTCAGTGCAAGTCAGTGCTCAAGCATTAACACGTTTTTCATAGCTGTCATCTCGGATCGGAAAAATACTGCCCGGAATGGGGAAAAGTAAAATGTCGGACGTTAAAATTACGTATAGTGCACAAGCTACTATATACATTTAATGGCGTGGCATATCGGACCGTAAAAAAACCGGACTACCGGACGGTAAAAGTCATTGTAGTGCACAAACACCCTACGAGCGCTCTAATACTGAATATATCTATCCTTTAGAAAAAACACTACTTACAAGGAAGGGTACCCAACTGTCCGATTCCGATTTGATTCATTTTGATTTATGTTATAGAGTAGTTTAAAATAACGGACACGTATTTTTTTCGCTGCCCTGTTAGGAGAAAATGGCCTTTAAAGTACTGAAAATTTACCAAACCTTCTAATTTCTGAGAAGAGATTTGTTAAAAAAAATGGATAATTAATTAGGTACTGGTTTCGTTATATGTTGGAAAACATGAATAAAGAATGGGGATGTGTTTTGTCACTTCACCACAAACTCATATTTTATAATTATGAAAAAACACATGTCAATGTTTCATAAATTTCGTCGCTACACTCATATATCAAAATGAATCAAATCGGAGTCGGACAGTTGGGTACCCTTCCTTGTTAGTTGGGCATTTTCGTG
>JALPQI010012471.1:0-32526 GCA_025490895.1 Thaumatotibia leucotreta | reverse complement strand
TAAGTCGAAAACGTTAGCAAAACACAAAATTTTATCTAGTTTACAAAAAGGGGTACTTTTAAAGTCTCGAATCTCTGAAACTATAAGACCTACGGTAATTCATGTTAGCTCAACTTGTTGGAAATTTATTAGGCTTTAAACGTTTATTTACATATGATATCAAAAAACGTAAGGTTTTTTAAATAAAAATCAGAAACTAAAAAATGGCCGTAAATTTCGCAGTTTTTCACTTACTACCCAGCTAGCACAACTTTTTTTTGCTTGCAAAATATGGTTTTATACTGTCCTATGGTGTCTAAACAACATACCAAAAATGCAGCGATACTACTTGATTTGCGAGTTTAGGGTTAAATTATGTACGATTTGACCGTACTACAATATAACATAGAATCGTTGTTTCAATCTGTCTTCAGAGATTTTTGTGTAGTTCAGGGATTGTGAGTTCTGAATCAAAATTAAAACATGGATAGGTATAGATCAGACAGATTGATATTGCATGTGTATGTGTATTTACAAACATACAGGCATTTTATATTCGAATTTCTTTGTTTACTACAGGTACTAAGATTAACCTTAATTGTAAAGAAAAAAAAGTGATGGTAGCTTCCGTGCATATAAAGTAGGCCATTATACTTCTAACTCATTTTTCTTAACTTTATCTGATTCTTGAGCATTCCCTGCAATTTTCCTGACCTTAATAAAAACTATCCTATATCCTTCTCAGCACTTAAAGTATCTCTATTCTATATTTCCTGATAATCATTTCAGTAGTTTAATTTAAAAGTAATAGTTTAACAGGAAACATTAGTAACTTTCGCATATATTAGCTAAGTTCCAAAAAAACCTAATCAAACATACAAAATGAGAAAAAATATGTTTTATTAACTATAATGAATTGATGACATATGTATGGTCGAGTACATAAATCTGTTGAGTTCAGTGTTCGCTGTAGCAGGCCTGTACTCAAATTTACACCTTCTTCCCCTACTAATAATAATTAATAAGTAATGAAGTGTACACATATTTATCGACGTATCTTAACATTACAATGATGTAATTCTTCTTCTAGGTCCATCTACATAAAATCCGCACAGACCAGTTTCTTTCCGAAGAAACAGTACAGCAGCAAGATTCCAGTGGAGACGAGGCCGCTCCACCCCAGGAGGACGATGAGTTTGACCGCTTGCTGCAGCAGCAGATAGAGCTGGCGCGTTCTACGCCCGCCCCAGGTTCTGCTAGGAAAGAGATGCACACTCCAATGTCTAATCATAGGTAAAGGACCTTCTCATGTACCGTGGGCCTACTGTGATATCGTAAAATCGTCAGATATGAGCATTTGTCTCTGTCAGTCCAGTACTCTTTACTTAGTTAATTACTAAGTACTGATTTGTAAGCTGATTTGTGCCGTGTGGTGACGGCAGTAAGAATTCATTTGTCACCACCCCAACTCCTCCTGCGGGTGTCGTAAGAGTCGACTAAGGGATTGAAGTGTCACTGACCATTCTACAATATTGATGATGGGCAGCAGCGTCATCATAGTGGACACATTACTGCGATCGCCAATCCGCTTGCCCAGCGTGGCGATTGTGGGCATTTACCTCCTAATGCGTCTATACGCATAGTTAATAGGAGAGGCCTACGTCCAGCAGTGGACTAACATAGGCTGATGATGATGATGATGGGCCTACTGTGACATCGTAAAATCATCAGTCACGAGCATTTGTCTCATTTGTCTCTGTCAGTCCAGTACTCTTTACTTAGTTAATTACTAAGTACTGATTTGTAAGCTATAATTACATGACACTTATAAAGGTGCGGTTAAACTAAAAGAGCATTCGCTGTTCTAACCTCCCACTCTACGAAATTCGATCGGTAAACAAAACGTGATTGGTTGATTTCGTAGAACGGGCGCTAGAACAGCGAAGTTCTTTTGGTTAAAACGCACCTTTACGATTATTTCATCGTATTTATAATTAATTGGTGCCTAAAAGAGAATTGTGTCAAACTTGATTTTGGAGTTTGTAAGGTCCAAAATCGCATGAATTGGCAAAAATGTCAAATAGACATTTTAAGAATAAGATTTATAAATAAGTATGTGTTAGATTAAAAAAACCGGCCAAGTACCAGTTGGACTCGCGCCCAGGGGTTCCGTAAATATATATTTTTTATTGTTGTAGTTCTTATAGTTTCTGAGAAAATCGGCTGACAGACGGACATGTCGAATCTATATGGTTTCTTGAAATATGCTTTCTATACGTTTATGCGATTTTGGTTGCGGCACCTCAAAAACGCAGAACTGAAATATTTCATAAAATCATCATCATAAAATAATTTGATTAGTTCCACAACTGGTAAGAATAAAAATAAATAAATAAATATCTTGGGACACCTTACACAAATCAACCTAGTCCCACGGTTAGCTCATTTAAGGCTTGTGATGTGGGTACCAGGCGACGATATAGATAATAGATAGATACATGTAGATACTTAAATACATAGGGTAAAAGCACCAGTAGTCAGCCTTATAACGCCTTTTTAAAATGTGAACTGACGGTATTTATTCAGGATAAGTCGGATAAATGAACGGATCACATTGTTACATCAACTGTTTATTATAGTTTTAAAACGAAATAATAAAAAATATAACATGAATCCTTAAAGTACCTATAATTTAGTTTAAACAAAAAATGGCACTTTTTCCCAGTACTCAGCCGCCAAAATCCAGTAATCAGCCTTTTCGTGCCCAGTACTCAGCCTCAGTATATTACTATCATAATGAGATCAAAATCAGCAATATCTGTATGAAAATCAAAGATATTAAATATAATTCTTATTCATTATACTTAACTCTTTTAAATCGAAGACTTAGGGCATGAAACCCGTTGGTCATACGTAACAAAAAATATTTTTCAAGCTCACAGTATTATCTCCTTATTTCTATTAAGTAGTATTAATTATAATAAATATAAAAATATTCAAAACTTAAATATAAAAATATCAGCCAAACCTACATTGATCTAATGTTCATTTGTATAGGCGGTCGTATGTAACAGGTCCATTATTAATTTCGATAATTTAGTGTTTTTTTATATTACTAGTCCTCAAAGCTGGTTTAATGAGAGTAAAGTATTTTTTTGGACACAGTATCTATGTTTGAGAAGGCTGCTGGCATCGCAATAAACGCAATGTATTTTGTTTAATGAAAAAAAAAATGAATGTGACTATGACTATGACATTCTTCTTGCTGGGGATTTAAACAGGTTCATTACGTTAGAAAGAATTGTAACTTTTCAGCTTTTATCACACATTCTTTTATCTGTTTTTGATCGGGTTATATCCGTTAAAACTGCATCATTTTCTGTCAAACCTGATGAATCAATTGAAAAATCTATTTTCTATTTTCTTGTGCCCTTTTTATTGATTTTACTGGCGTCATTCTGGGTTTGTTTCGGTTTGTGTTTAGTTTTTTGTTTGGTTACAGTTTCTTTGTAGCGTTGAAAGATTATTCTGCTTTTTTCCTAAGACAACAGTTTTTTTTTTCTTCTTTTTATCTTCTTCTTTTTTCTTTTTGAATCCTTGAATTGAATAGGTGCTACATCATCTAGTCTTTAGATGATGTAGCACCTATTCAATTCCTGACTCTAGGGGCGCTAGATTTTTTATCTTAAGTATTCCGTTTTCTTGTACCCATACGTAGTTACATAAAATACATACCTAAATGTACTAGGTAGAAAAATAATATTATTATAAGTAAATAATTATCGCTATAATCCTTAATAATATATCGGTGGCTGAGTACTAGATCCGCGAAATCCAGTGGTCAGCCGTGATAAAAAATATAATCAAATGGGGCCGACTACTGGGTTTTATATCAAATTGAATAGGCATGCCTAACAAAATTTGAAAATTTAAATTTAACGGTCGTAACAGTATATAACAATAACAAATAAAATATTAAATGAAGAACCCAAAGGTCAGCCCCCGGTGGCTGAGCACTAGATACTTTGTTGAAAACTAGGTATCCAGTAGTCAGCCCCCTCAATTTATTAGTTAGATCATGATATTTCCACACAAATACGGAGTAATCGAATAGATAAACTAATTAATAAACGAAACATTTACAGAAATCAATAACTTTTAACATCAATATATAGTTTTCTTCCCTTTTAAGTGAACACCACGTGCAGTCAAAAATATGGCGGACATGACACTACCGCTCTCGTCGACGAACACCACTTCTAAGAACGAATTTATTGCTTCCCCCGCTCCCTCCCTGCACTTTGCCGCGCTACGTATCAACAAATTGGGAATCAGAGCTTTTATTTGAGTACCCGCGATATGATTATTCGAATAACCGTCCAATTCCCGACCAAAAAACGACTGAAAAGGCCGACTACTGGTTCCTGGCTGGCCACTGGGGCCGTTACCCTACACAGCCATGACATGAATTACACAAATAATGCCCTCGTCGGGAAGAATAAAATGAAATTTAATGAAGGATATATCTATTTTTCCTATTTATAATAATTACAGGTCACCTCTGATGTTACCTAAAGTATCATCGTCACCGTCAATCAGCGACGAACAAAAGGAACGAATGATGATGAACAGAAAACTCGCTGAAGAAAGGAGACTAGCAAGACTTAACAAATCTAATAACTCCAACCTGAGTGCTAACCAATCCACTGAAGCGATTCCAGAGAGAAATGAGGAACCAAATAAAGATAATCCTCATGTCAATAATGAAGAAAAAGCAGAAGTTTATATGAACTTGGACAATCAATTCGACAGAGATTCACCGGTAGTAAAAAAACACAATAGAACTAATGTCATTGACAGCGACAGTTCTGATGACGATAATGTGGTTGCAGTAAATGAATCAATTACTGTTGATGTTCATAGTTCAGTTCTAAAAGATGTTCAAAATGATGATGAACAGAATTCCGATAAAGAGAATATGGTTGGAGAAGATGTGGGATCTAATCCTGACATTCCTCCTGCACATACTACTTCCACAGTTACAACTGACAATGCTAAACCTTTTGACCATCATGAAATAGGTGTGACTAATAAGATAGATGATAAAGAAAATTCATCCAATTCTGAAATTATAGGTGATGCATCTAAGAATAGTATTCATGAAACTGATGCCCAATCAAACCTAACCAACGATACAGAAGAGGAGAAAAAAGAAAGTGATTTATTGACAGAAGAGCTAATGGATGTTGATTTTACTGATGACTTTTAATAAAAAAACAAACACTATATTTAAAATTTTATTGTTAGCACAAAATTAAACAAACCATGGAATATCACAGTACAAACGATCCGCTATGCATGCTGTAATATCAAATAAATATCCATAAACCTAAGATACAAAATGCACATCTTTGTATTCAAGTTAATAAACAGAAACTTCATAAAAATTTGTTGGGTATTCCAAAAATCTAAAATATTTCACTTTTTCTCGAAAATTACTAGTAGAGTAGCCTTACTCAATTACAACTACTTACGATACATTGCCAGTAACTGGCCACTTAATGTAAAATAGTTTCGAATTTCATTCACCAACGCCGTTGTTTTTATACATTTAATTCTCGACTTTGTCGAAATAGTCTTTATTACAAGCATATTATAAGATGGCATGCTTTAATATGACTTAATTGTAATCGTCTCAAGAGAGAAAATCAAAGGTATAAAAACCATTGTCCATTACTTATTATCAAACTCGTAAATGAGCCTATATTAACCGCTGACATATTAGTAAATTCTTCGTTCTGTAGCGTAGTTGGTAGCTATACGAGAATGGTTATGGCAACTATTTTACATTTTTTATTTTGACATTTTCTATTATCAACCCAATATTAAGGTGCGTTCAAACTAAAAGAGCATTCGCTGTTCTAACTTCCCACTCTACGAAATGCGATCGGTACACAAAACGTGATTGGTTGATTTCGTAGAACGGGCGCTAGAACAGCGAATGCTCTTTTGGTTTAAACGCACCTTTAGGCTTCAACCCTTCGTATGTCTTATCTCATAACCATGTCATTTGCACTTTTGAATGATAGTTTTAAGGTTATTGATTCAACAGCATTTTTAACAGACATTCGAAAGGTGTTAAAACCGGTATAATAATTCGGGAATGCTATTATCAACCATCCAAAATAGTTGAGAATCTTTAGATATTTGAAAACTACGTATTGTAATCTAACGATACAGAGTCAACTGCTATAAAAACTACTCCTTATTTACACACTGAGAAATTACCGGGCAAGAAAAGAGTGCCTATATAATATGTACGCGTATCTGTATTATTATTATGACTAAATTTAGATTAGCGTCTCGACTTCGACGTCTACATTCGACAAAATAATCAAATACCCAAAAATACTCAAAATACCTACATAAAAGCGACATCAAAATTTCATAATTGATATATAATTCTAGTCGCTCTAAAAGTATTTTAGTTGCCCCAGAATGTCAGAATAATTGTATTATGGGATCTTTTTATAGTTTTTATCATGAATGGGAGTGGACACTTGCACAACTGGCAGCATAAAGAATATAACTTGTTAGCCAGTTTCTGTTACAATTGTGTCTATGAAAAAAATATTTTTGCCCTTTAATCATCTTTTAACGAAATTTCATAGTCACGATTCTATTTCTTTCTTTTTTTTTTCAAATTATGATGGCCAAAGGGGACCATAATCGTACTAGGTGGTTATATTTGCTATTTTGTTGTTACTTTAAAAAGAATTACTCAGAACCATATCGCGACTTTTATATATTATGATTCTTTTTTCCATCACATTAAATACATAATTTAACCTACTGTGGATTTTTAAGGATGTAAAGCTATCTCGTGAAAAATATGCCATGTAACTTTCCCTTGTACACATACAGTCATGTATAATAATATGTATACGTTTATATATTATAGATACATATTATTTTACCTAGCTGTAATAAATAAAAATATATTTCTACATATCCGAACGTATATCGGAGCACAAGGCTTTAAAATGTTTTTTTTTTTATAAACAAAAAATATGTTTTTGTCTTTAAATCTTTCAATAATAATGAAATATGCCTGTACATTAGTATAGGTCCGATCTAACACTTAACAGTGACAAGAATACAACCAAAAAAATAAAAATCCTCAGTGGCAATTTCACCTAATAAATAAGATAAATTATACATATTTAGTATTTGGTTTTACATCAGTTCGAGGAATTTAGACAACCAGAACTTAAAATTAAAAATATACTTCAACCGGGACCAATATCACATGTAAAATTATAGCTTGACAACTGCGTTCGTAACACTCCCTACACTGATGGTCTATCGTGAACCACAATCGACATGTTGTATCCCTGTCACGCTTACGTACGAATTCACAAGTGCGAGAGAGAAGCAACACGGCCCTCTGTATATTGATAAACCCGTGAGTGTCACGAACGAAATTGTCAAGATAACTACGCGACTACTCCTTTATTCATAAACGTTTCCCAAGTTAACAAGCCGCTATGTTTGTCCCTATCTATCTTACAGACATATCGATAAGCCCGAAAAGGACAAACAACGGTTAGCTAACTCAGTTAGATGTTTATGAATAAGGGGGTAAGGCACTAGTCTCACCGCGAGCTACTAAGCTATGAACTATCGGCTATAAACACGAACAAAAGATACGCACTGCCGTGTAAATAAAAGATACGCGCTCCCGTGTAAATAAAAGAGACACAGCGATACTCGCCCGGCGTTAATAGCTGATAGCTGGGCGAGTATCGCCGTGTCTCTTTTATTTACACGGGAGCGCGTATCTTTTGTTCGTGTTTATAGCCGATAGTAATAATTTTATGTGACAGATATATTTATCCGGGAATCATGAAACAGGTCGAGGCTCAACTTCGGCGAGCTACAGATCTTGACTATACATTTACCCCCTTATTCATAAACGCCACTTAACATGCCGCTATTTATATTGTTTGTCCCTTTCTTTCTCGTAGACATATTGATAAGGACGAAAGGGACTAACAATACTTAGCAGCTTGCTAAATTAGCAAACGTTTACGAACAAGGGGGTTAAGCTTTAATCAAATAAACCACATAATTTATTAAGGATAACTATAAAAATATAATTATTTGAGTGTATCTCAGTAAGCATGCCAGAACAAACCAACATTAAACGAACCGTGTCAACAACTTAGGTTTAAAATAGGGATTTAATATTCCTCAATCAGTCACTACGGAGAGGGATACCACAGAGATTAACATATCAATTCATTATTTTACCTACCCGGAAAGTTAATAGGAGAGGCCTACGTCCAGCAGTGGACTATCATAGGCTGATGATGATGATGATGACCTACCCGGCAGGAAATAAAGTTGATTTTAGTTCGGTTGAAAACTTTACGAGGCTAAACAAATGCAACTCTCTTCTAATTATAGTTTTCAATATTTTTACTGCTACCAGACGGCGCTATGCAGGCATGAGGTATAAACAGCTGTCAAATTCATATTTCGCGTATTTATTTTGTGCTGCCGTCTCACAACCATAATGGCAGAAAAAGTATCAAAAATCCTCATTGAAAAGAATTGAAATTTGATAGATGTTAATAAGGGTACTACAGGGTCCATGGCCCTTAGGAGGATAAGTTACGTTTTACTTTTAGGTGAATTTGTAAAACTTTGTAAAATTTAAGATCCGAATTAGGAGAATTCAAGTGTAAAAAGGTCTTGAATACCTAACTTATAGGTCTCAAACTGGCAGCTCACAAAGCTAGTGTTCAAACAATCATACCTCTGTGTTCGATACAAAAGTTTGCAAACCAACTATTATGCAAAAGTGGTTGTACTATTCTGCCACGCCTAAATTTCATGTGATAAAGACAAGTATAAACTACTTGTAATACGTGTTGTAGTAAATACATTTCAATACAGATCTACACCATCTATTGACGAAGGCACACACTAATCCCCTTATTCATATAAACGCTGCGTATAGTTTGTTCAAAAAGTGGAGGCGCGTGAGATGTATGGGCGTGCCTAGCTTCCGGATGCCTTCACTTTCCGGACTGTGTCTATTAGCTAATTTATGTTGTCTCCCTTTCTACGAAACGCTAATTTCAAATTGAAAGATTATGGATAAACAAATTAGCAGCGCCCTACCACGAACTTCGAAATGCGCAAATTTCGAGGATTTATCTCTCTCACTCTAATGACGCCTTCGTTGGAGTGACAGAGAAAAATCATCAAAATTTACGAATGTAGACGATTGACGTTTATGAATAAGGGTATAAGATGTTACGTCACAAACAATGATTTACCGATTAACGAAGCTGCCAATCCAATGGCAGCGAATATGAACCTTTACAATGCAAACGCGACCAAAACTACATCTAACGTACATAACCTACAATTACACTGGGAACAAACGATGTGTTGCTCTGTCACACTTATGTACAAATTTGCAAGTGTAACAGAGGCAATATCAGCAACATGTCGATTGATCGCGGTACACCCTCGGGTTATAATGTATTGAAATAACACTAATTGGTGTCTGGGATCAAAGAAGCGAAGAATGTTGTGAAGATCATCCACGTCACAGCTAGGAGAGACTGCTGATTATCTTCGGGTGGAGTATTTTCACTGGTCTGGTTTGCCTGAAAATTTTAAATAAACATGAAGCGATTTCGTCGGGCTGCTGTTATATGAATTTTATCGATGCGTCGTTACAGTACATAAGTGATTAAACCTTACAATGTCTTGCGGCACACGATAACGCTACGCGATCGTATTATTTGGGTGAATCAGCTTTTTTCTCGCGCTGGTTTTATGCAAACTTATGCTACTAAAACTATGCAAACATACATTTTTCTGGTGCACTAATTGCATGTTTGCCTAATTTAAACGGCATAATTCTGCATAAAACCAGCGTGACTCAGGCGACCGTAACCAAGGCATGAATAACAGACAGAAAAAAGTTGATTCACCCATTTACAGCGAAATTAAAATGACACTGCGGAGTAGCAAATTGGACCCTCAGTTTCCGTTTGCGTATGTATCTATGTGGGTATTTCTCATAATGAATTTCTAAATTGTCACAGCCATGTACAGCTATGCTATTCTCACATTCGACGCTGCGTTCGTCAACGAGCTCGATGTCGAGACAGCCTTGTCTAAAATCCTAGCTGTCTTATTTGACATTAGGAATCGAGGCTGTGAGTGAAGTTGCGGGCGAGTTCGTCGCTGTTTTTCGTTAGAGAATACGAAGTTCATACATTAAACGTCAAACTCTCGACGACGCAGTGTAGTTCCAGCTCACGCCGCATTCGTCGCCGAGCACTAGTGTCGTTTAAAGTACATTTAGTGAATACCATTTTTAGGCTCGACGCTGCCGCAGCGCTGTCACAGCGCTGACAGCAAGGCGGTTTCCTTAGTGAATAACACTGCAGTCAGTCGCCATCAGCGTGTTTTCGAATTAGTTGCCGAACTTGCCGAGACTTTAGGGTATGCATGTGCTCATAATAACAAACAACTTTCTCTATGGGACTTATATCGAAATCATCAAAAAAAATCGCCTTTCTATACGAAGCGGGCCCACTGGCTGATCAATTTTTTACGGAGTTTTTTTTTCGTGATTTCGATATGAGTCCCATAAGGAAATTTGTTCGTTATCATGAGCACGTGCAAACCCTAAGCGGTCGCGGCAACTAATTTGATAACACCCTGTACCTATATCGTAGCGTCCGGAGTCCTGGATGCTTAGCCAAGTTGCCAATCGCTAACGCTTAGTAGCGTATCGTAGTTTTCCCTCTCTGTCACTCTTTCATATTAGTGCGACAAAGACAGTTAGCTCCTTTCGTTTACGATTGACGATTAAGCGTTAGCGATTGGCAATTTGGCTAAGCACCCAGGAAACCCCAACTTTCGAACATGGTCGTAACACACCTGTCAAACTAAATAAGAAATACCCGCGTTGCACCCCACTTGTCTATCGTGTAGTAGAAATAACTGACACATTTCCATTTTCGAAAATGGCTATCAAAAGGTTATTAATGTATTCTTACCTGTGGGTTTACAGCTTCATTGACAGGAGCCTGAGCGACTGGGTTAACCGGAGCCTGATTGGCCGCAACTGGTGCTTCATTGGCCTGAGCTGGCTCCTGATTGGCCGGAATTGGGCCTTGATTGGCCTGAGCTGGCGCCTGATTGGCCGGAACTGGGGCTTGATTGGCCTGAGCTGGGCCCTGATTGGCTGGTTGGTCGCCGAACGGTCCAGGATTGGGTCGCACTGGGACCGGCTGTCGCCTCGGTTGCTGGTTGACGTGGAGATCGCGGAAGAAGCCGATTTGGTGCCTGGAAAATGGTATTCAAGTTGTATGTAACTATGAGAAGGTTTAAATGGTGGCCAAAACAGAACCGTAGTATTGCCACCGGTTAACTGACCAATCGTGAACTTTATTTATATCCCAATAAGGTTCACGAAAGATTAGGTTAACTGTGATGGATATTTTTATGGATTTGTAACTTTAATTTAGCATTGTTGTTTATGTATAACTTAAAGTTTATGTGATTGGTAACAGATTTTTTTTGGTTTTTGATAGTGTCTACAGCGAACAAATTGATAAGGGTGCGGCTCCACTGACGCGGAGCGGAGCGGAGCTGTGGGAGCTCGGACAATGAGACCGCATCACAGTGTTTCGAATTAGAATTTGAAGAATATAACTGGTCAATTTTGCACAACTTCGCTCCGCTCCGCGTCAGTGCAGCCGCACCCTTAATACCCTTATCCATTTGTTCGCTCTCGACACTATCAAAAACAAAAAAAAACTGTTTCCAATTAAATCACATACATTTTAAAGAGGTAAGTTTTTGTTCAACGCTGACAGGTAGATACAATACATAGTTAGATTTTACTATCACTTTTCACACATTGTTTTATCTCTAAAGTAGCGGCATCGTAAGAAGTCGTTTTTGACAGCTCACAATAGTGTTGAGAAACGCTCGATTTTACCGTCGTAAAATTTTCAGTCAAGTTCGAAAGGGCGTTAGATCTGGTACTTGCCATTGAAAAAGTTTAATTAAAAAAGTGTTAGGTAATCCGAATTAAAAAAGTGTTTGGTAATCTTACTTAGAATCATTAGCAGGCAGCGAAACTTTGGAGCCGGTGACGTCATAATGACGTAAAGTCGCATTTAGGTAAGATGTTTTATAGGACGGATAGGACGTGACCTCTATAAGCAAAATTCATAGCAAACCACTCCCAACCCACGTTGGCAAACTTGCGTGCTGCTAGCTCAGAGTGCAATGTAGATATGCCAAATAGAGAAATGCCGTATATACAGTATATAAACTCACTAAAACCATTTATTAAAATCAGAGCACATCTAGGTGATAAATAACGTAGTGGTATATAAATTATTACTCTACGAAAAATAAAATTATACGTGATTTTATAATTGAATTTGTAATTATTATGTGCTTACTATTATTTTAACATAATTTTAATTTTTTATTTATTTTTATGATGTAACTAGTAAGTGATTTGGTGTTAATACTAGCTTATGTGAATAAATACATTGAATTGAATAACAATTATGACATTTATCTGGTTGTCAAGTTCCACACAGTCTGTAAAGCCGCGTTAGAAAATATGTGCGTACCTATTATTATAGCAATTATTCGTACCTCCATAAAAAAAGGTTTACTTATTTATTTCGATTGACGTATCGGTAAATTGCAGCAACAGCAGTAACATCACTATTCCGTTCAGGCAACAATGAAGTTTGACATTTGCTCCATTATACCAACTGTCAAATTTTTACAGAACTTCATGTGCAAACAAACGTCAAAAACGACTTCTTACGATGCCTCTACTATAATATTTGGAGCACGGCTTTGCATTGGTCCCGAAGAAAGACTCCGGCTGACTACGAATTACTAATTTCTTCAGGGCTACTTTTATAAACGGCGAATCGTCCTCCTTTATAGATGGGATACAGATAAGACTAGTATACAGTATAAATTATAAATATTAGATGTCATATACCAAAGAAAAACGACCAAGATCACCTATGTCCGAGGTGGGGATCGAACCCACGTACTCAGCTTTCGCGGCTGATACCTGTACCCCTCGGCCACTCGGTCTTAGCAACCACCGGTCAAATTTCTCGGGTATATGCAATCCCTTACAAGGCTAGACGCCTTTGACCATTCTCTGAGGGTAAGCAATACATGCCTGCACCTCCTATTTAGAATACTTTACAGTTTTCTAGAATAGCTAGAGAGAACTGGTGCTGCCATCTATTGAACATATTGCGAAAGTACAAATTAAATTTAGTTTAGTATACAGTACTTACAAGTACCCAGCCACAGCCAAAACCAATACGAGAAGCAGTCTCGCCGGGCTCCCATAAAGGTACACTAGCGAGCACAGTATCGCGATCCGCGACAGCTCGTACAAATGGTCGAGCGTCGTGTGATACCTCGTCCTCTTTTATAAGCGGGAATACTAATAGTACTTACAAGTACCCAGCTACAGCTAACACCAATACGAGCAGAAGTCTCGCCGGGCTCCCGTAAAGGTACACTAGCGAGCACAGTATCGCGATCCGTGACGCCGCGTACAGATGGTCGAGCATCGTGTGATACGTTGTCCTCTTTTATAAGCGGGAATACAGATAATACTAATAGTACTTACAAGTACCCAGCCACAGCTAACACCAAAACGAGTAGCAGTCTCGCCGGGCTCCCGTAAAGGTACACTAGCGAGCACAGTATAGCGATCCGCGACGCCGCGTACAGATGGTCGAGCGTCGTGTGATACGCCGTCCTCTTTTATAAGCGGGAATAATGATAATACTAATAGTACTTACAAGTACCCAGCTACAGCTAACACCAATACGAGCAGAAGTCTCGCCGGGCTCCCATAGAGGTACACTAGCGAGCACAGTATCGCGATCCGCGACGCCGCGTACAGATGGTCGAGCGTCGTGTGATACGCCGTCCTCTTTTATAAGCGGGAATACTAATAGTACTTACAAGTACCCAGCCACAGCTAACACCAAAACGAGTAGTAGTCTCGCCGGGCTCCCATAGAGGTACACTAGCGAGCACAGTATCGCGATCCGTGACGCCGCGTACAGATGGTCGAGCCAGTCGTGGGGTGCGTCCTCTTCCTCGGGCGCCGGGGCCGGCTCCGGTGCGGGCTCGGGCGCCGGCGGGGCCGCGGGCGCCGCGTTATTCGTTGCTTGCCACCTACCAATATTATACGTATTTATTATACCACACTATACCACATTATACCACATAGGAATAAAAAAATAAAGTCATTAATAGTACATTGTGCATCAATGGAGGTAGTACGGAATCACTAACGAGAGTGTTAGAAGCCCGACGCCGTTAGGCGGAGGGCTTTTATGACTCGAGTTAGTATTCCGCTTACCGACCGTGATGCATACAATGTTTTCCATCACACTTGCCGACAAAAAAATAAGTTTTAAGACATAATAATTATTAAATGGCGTATTGACATTTCTATTACTCCCTAGGGAATTTCACTTTTCTGTTACTCCCGCTACGCACGCAAGCAATGGCGCGCTTAGACGGCAAGTGTGATGAAAAAGTCATTAATAGTACATTGTGCATCAATGGAGGTAGTACGGAATCACTAACGAGAGTGTTAAGCCCGACGCTGTAGGCGGAGAGCTTTTAATGACTCGAGTTAGTATTCCGCTTACCGACCCTGATGCATACAATGTTTTTCATCACACTTGCCGACAAAAAAAACAATTTTAACAAAAAATATCATTCTATGACGTACTGACATTTATTTTACTCCCTAGGGAATTTCACTTTTCTATTACTCTCGCTACGCATGCAAGCAGCGTACGCGCACTTACAGCAAGTGTGATGAAAACATGTTAATTCGGCTCAGGCGCGGATCCAAGGGGGACACCTGACACTGGACCTAGGTATAGGTATGCCTAGGAACTGTTTTTTAAGAATTGAAAAATATTCAGTATAAAATACTATCATATCATAAGTCAATGCGGAATGAAATCCTGGATCTGCACCTGATTCGACTTATTAGATTAGATAATAGTCCTAGTCCGGTCCTAGTCTTAAACTAATGCTGGATTTCTTGCGTCAGCGGCACCAAAGCGTAGCGATAAACAGTGGGACAACTGTATCAGACAGCGGCAGCATTGATATCGGCGTACCGCAGGGTTCATCTTTGGCTAATTTGTGTTTCCTGATCCAGGTAAACGAACTTCCTAAGATGGTAAATGGCGAAATGTTCATGTTTGCAGATGATGCCAGTGTTATCATAACAGCGAAATCAATTGCGTCGCTTGAAAACAAAATCGCATCCGAGGTTTCCAGGCTGCAGGGTTGGTTTTCTGCAAACGGTTTAGTTTTAAATTTACAGAAAACGCAGGTGATGCATATAATCCTTGGTGGTAGACCTCCACGTCCACTCAATGTTAGCGTTGACGATGATTTTCTGCCTCTGGTCAATTCCACCAGGTTCCTAGGCGTGACCTTGGATTCTGCCCTGAAATGGGATATACACATCGATGTGGTATGTGGCAAGTTATCAGGCGCATGCTTTGCGTTGAGTAGGTTAGCTCGTATCTTGCCTCGTCAGCAGCTGAGGTCGTGTTACTTCTCATTGTTTCACTCAGTGATGTGTTACGGTATCGAATTCTGGGCCACAGCAGCGGAATGGCAGCGTGTGTTCCTGCTTCAGAAGCGCGCAGTGCGTATCATCTCATATGTTCCACACGGAACCCCAGCCAAGCAACTCTTCACACATAACAACATTATGACACTCACATCACAATACCTGTACTACACAATTAAATACGTAAGGAATAATATGCAACAATTCCCAACAAAAACCTTTAATAGCATACGCATTGCAGAGAAAAATAAAAATATGCTAGCCACGACATGTTGCCGACTTGCAAAGTCAGGAAAAATTATATCTGTTGCAGGGCCAGGTGTCTATAATAAACTACCCGACAGTTTAAAAATAATCACAGATGACATAGCATTTAATAAAAAATTAAGAAAATGGCTTACTGATCAAGCATTTTATGACATGCATGAATATGAAAATTATAATTTAATTTAATTTAATTCGATTTCATTTGATGTAATTTAATGTATAATTTCTTTTTTATTTTAATTTTTAATGTTGAATAGATTATTTTAATGTAAACTGTAAATTAATTGACATCCTAATTTTATTTTATTATTTATGACATGTAAAATTTTTAATTTTATGAATAAATGAATATGAATATGAATATGAATAATAAGTTGTAAGTATGAGATGCGTTGTAAAACAAGTTGATAAATGGGCTGGAATTATTTATTGAACAAATTAGTAGGGATTTAGGTAGGCTACCATTGGAGACCTCGTGCTTACAATTAATTTTTCTCTGGTGAGTTTCAAAACGGGGTAATAACTTCGAATTCATTAATAATTTCCGAAAATTCCGTAATTATATCTGTATAGATACGATGTAATTGTAGTCTATTAAATGACGACGAAGTACTGAAGTGAGGTATTAGGTATCTAAAGGTGAAGGCCAAAATAAATCCGTCGGGTTTTTATAAGTAGGTATGGTATATGCCTAGCGTATACCTAAACACAATTCGTGTACATGTTATTTTACCACTAGGTACGCAAAATGAAAACAATCGATAGCTAATTCGTTAATAGGATTTACGGCTTTACCTATCGCATTTGTAAACAATTTCGCGGTTTTGTACGAGAGTAATGAAATAATAGGAATATTTTAATGGTAGCACGCTAGTACATGTGTCGGTAAGTTATTAATTACCATTGAATCCGTATATTTATAAACAAATTAAAGCTATAATACGAGATATGAATTCTGTGATCAAGATACAAAGTTCAAAGTGGAACTTATGCCAATAGTAATCAATAAATAGTAGTAAGTAATGTGCAAAGTATAATACTCACATATTAGCATATTGCTGCATATACTGCAAGTACGCCTGCTGCATCATCATCATATGATTTGCGTATGAAGCCGGGTCATTAGGATTCACCGGCAGAAACCGTCCACCAAAGTTGTTGTAGTTGTTTGGGTAAGGTGGTACACGGCCATAATTGTTGACAAAGGAGCTTAAATAATTCTGCATCTCCACTGTATGATTTTGGTCATTCTGTCTTGTCTCAGGTCTTGACACATGGATGGTTTCAGCTCGCTCCCCAACATTCCTCTGTCTTAGACCGTCAGGGGAAGGCACGGGAATTTCCATATTCCTTTTTGGTGTGCACACAAGGTGCATAGTGTGTGCTATTTGGCTTTCGTATGTTCGAAGGACATCTTTAAGAACTGCGTTGTCATCTAACAACTGGCCTGAGTATATGATTTTTTGTTCATCTGTACCCTGTAAAAAAAAATTTGATTTGGTAGGCTTTGAGAGCGCAACATATTCCAGAGTATTATTTAGCCGTTATACAAGACATGTACCGGAATATAATAACTCGTATCATAAGCCTTACAGGCATCACCAACGACTTCGAGGTGAAGGTTGGAGTACACCAAGGCTCGGCACTAAGCCCCTTACTATTAAACACAGTAATGGATTATATCACTACAGAAACCGGCACCATGGACACGTTTATACGCCGACGATATATTGTTAGTCGCGGAAACTCTACAGACCGTACAAACCGACCTAAATGGCCTTGGAAAGTAAGGGGTTGAAAATCAGTCGTGAAAAAACGGAATACATGTTCTGCCATCTATCGAAAGCAAGGCCCAGTGCCATTGCAGTACCGAATATCGATGGAGTCCCGATAAAGAAGATCTTTAAATATCTGGGTTCTATAGTTTCACAACAAACCCCCGCAGAGAAGGACATTCAACATCGGATATCATCCGCCTGGCTGCAATGGAGATCACTCTCTGGTGTTTTGTGTGATCCCCGAATGCCTGTAAAAATTAAAGGCTAGGTCGACAAGCAAGCCGTAAGACCAACATTGCTTTACGGTTCAGTGCTGGGCTTTAAGCAATCGGACGAGCGAAACCTTCACACCATCAAGATGAAGATGCTTCGGTGGGCAAGTGGTGTCACAAGGCTGGATAAAGTGCGAAACATTTACATTCGGGGATCATTCAAGGTTGCTTGCATCGCTGACAAAATGACAGAAGGCTGACTACGGCGGTATGGGCAATATGGATATCAATAAATAAATAAATAAAATAAATGGGCACTTGGGCACGTCATGAGACGTGATGATACGCACATGACAAGATCAATACTGGACATGCAGGACGGTGTCCGAGGCCGAGGTCGACCGCCGACAACATAGATGAGCAGGAGTATGACAGCAGATAGGATAAAGTGGCGAAATGGTATGAGGAGGGCCGACTCCAATTAGATATGAGAATAATGATGGCCAGGAAGAAGAAGAAGAAGCTTATAGAGCACAATTTGAAGCTCGTTTACTGTTATGGAACACTTCTCTATTGTCACACCCTTACTGTATAAGTAGGTATGTTAAATTTATATACATAAATAATACCTTTTGATAATAAAGGGAGAACTAAATGACTTGGAACTTATATTTTTTTCATTTAAGTATTCCAAAAGTACAGAACAATGCATAAATTTTCAAAGGATTATAGACTTTTTTGAGAATGAGAGTCTTGTATACCTACATATCTGATGGTGACTTTAGAAATGCTCACAAATCTTTTAATACGTAATATTTTTCCTCATCATCACACATTATAAGTGCAATATTTTCCTTAACCCTTCAACTGGCAATTTATTTCATTGAAGTCGCTGAAAGTTCTACTTTCTGTCATTTAATTTACATCCGAATAGGCATTCCCGCAGTGGGAGCTTGCCAGGAGAAGGGATAATAGACGTAAATTAATATGTTTCGCAATACAAAGCAATTGATAGGTGTTTATATGTATATACAATAACCAAAAAGTACAAGTACATGTGAACTATGATTGGCTGTTAAAATAATAACTACGCTTATCAGCGACCCAAATACATAACTGCTTCAAAGTAATTGCCGCTGATAAGCTAAGGTATGGAAAAACATGGTTTTGTGACTTTAGTGCATGCATAATAAACTAAAGTATGTAAGCATACATGCTCCTATCGCTCCATAGAGTGACTAATTAAATAGATTGAAAAAACATTAAATTTATTTATATTGTAAATTGGATAATCAGTTCAGCAGATAGGGGTCAAAAGTCATCTTAGAGGTCCAATTTATAGCTGACAGTACTTTTATTTATTTATTTTATTAACCCTTTATAGGGCACCGGTCTCAAAAACGACCAGCCTATACCACTATCTTTTTGTATTTTTTTCTTGTAAAGAATTTTTCGTACTATATATTGGCGTTGAGGCTTGAACCCACGATTTTTTTGAGTCTGGCTGGTGGTTTGCCAACATGTGTAATACTAAAAACTTACATATAAACAGAGTATACAACTTTTGCTTGCTTGAGTATTCACCCAATTACAGGCAAACGCGACATGCTTATGCTTACGTTATACAGTGATTTATATATAAATATACACATTAAAAATAACCTATAATAAATAGGTAGTAAATGGTTAGTACACTATCAACTTTTGTTTGCTATTATAGTATTTAAAATATATCAAAACCCATATTATTTAATTAGATTTGGCATGGCAGGAATTAAAAACACTTGATTATTTACCAGAAAGTCTTTATAGGTAGGTACTGTAGTATATGTGAACAAATGCAACACCCACTCTATTTCAATTATTTTGGCATAATGACATCAGTTGTGATGTGATCTTTATTTACAAATATGAATTCACAGTCACAAGGTCGGGCACATGGCAATATATGGAATAATATTAGAAAATCATACTGTTTAATTAGGTTCCACTGAGTTTCATACAATAGTTTTTTTTTATAATAATATCTTTTTCAAAAATTGTTCTTACAATAACATAATTTAATTTAATTGGAATGCATGCATACTAACAAAAATGAATGTTTGTTGTTTGGTAAAATAAATGATTTGATTTGGAAAATACATTATGAAATCTTTATAGTGGTACTAAAGATATTGGTTATTGGTAATTAAATGAGAACTACCATGCATATAATCACAGGAAATATGTATACAATTATATTATCAACAACACAGCCTTTAGAGAAGTGATTATAATAATATTCAGCAATAATTATGAGATATTATCAACATTTTCTATGTGTATTGATCCTTGTAGCTAAAGCAATAAGATTCAAACCTGCTTACTTTAAAACTTAGATTGTGTATACAAGTGTTTATCACTGATAAATTTAAATTTAATATTTGATTATAATTAATTGTAGTTTGCGTCTCAGTAATTTTGTTCTGGTGGAATATTATGGTCCTATCATCATTATTATGATTGATTGTACAGGTGCCCTTGGCTATTCACAAATATAATAGTATCAAACAGAGATTAAAGTGGAAATGAAACAATTTAAAAACAGATCTTAATGTAGGTATCTTAAGACACTAAATGTTTCAAATTCAATCACACATTAATAAATAAGGTGATCTTATGACGTCGTTTTATTTACCTAAGGAGCGAAATCAATATCCTAAAATATTAAATTCAATTTTCTGATGCAAAAATAGGAAATCTTACCGGTTTGCTCGGATAGACCTCCGAGAGATGGCCCTTTAGCTGCTTCACGGTCCAAGACGATAGACACTCGATATTTTGGTCCTCGATTTGCTGGTTCGGGGCCTTTACAATTAGCGTAACGTTATCAGGGATCATTTTCAACCATCCAAATACGACAACTAGTTAGGTAATAATCAATCTCGTGATTTGATCACAGTAAAAAATATTACTTGCACAAAAACAAAGCTTTTATAATACACTGCCCGCAAAACTTATAATTTTGACGAAGTAAAGAAATAGTCAAAATTTATATCTTAATAGCCACTATAAAGGAAGTATTATGAACAATTTTATTGGTTTTGATGTAAATAAATACTCCGTAATAACTGGGCACTCCACTTGTCAATTTGCCTTATTTGCCTACTACCTTGAAAATATTTGTCGATTTTTCATTGGTCCAGCAATGACGGCTGATAACAGAGAATTGTTCCCATTTCCGTGGTTCGAGCCGTGTTATTGGTGCATAATGACTAATTTTCGTATAACAAAATGCCATTGGTTTCGAATTTGTTGAACAAACCATTCAAACAACGAGAACTGGCTAATGTGGGTGTTGCCGTTATCTTTACGTGAGCCGCTCCTTTTTCTGTTTTGTTATGATTTCTCTTCTCTTATGGGAGCTGGGTATAATAAAATTGTACCAGTTTTCGGCATGAAAATTGATTAAAATAAAACAACATCTATAGGATTCTGTCATGCTAATGCCTAATGAGCCCGTTGATTATCAAGATCATAGAGGCCGTATGACCTAAACCACTAATTGGAGTTCGAGGCCAAAGAATCTACGAAAATATTGCCACAACAATGAAATGTTCATACAATAGCAAATCCTTATTTTCTAAAAACAGACGTTGAGATATCTTATTTATTGGTAATTTTAATTCTTTAATTTATAGAAACAATATTATTTACTTATGTTCACGTAAATATAAGATATTTTAATAAAAACGGAATTATCCGCAATTATTAGTAACAAAGTTGGTATTGCGCTGGTATCACCTCAGGTGTTAATAACATTTGGTACAGCAATTTAACTACACATAAATTAAAACCCTATTTCTGCATACGTTTAGAAAATTGCAGAATAATACATTGTAGCGTGTTTTATGTTCACATTTCGTATTCGTAAAATTCCTTTGACCTACAAATTTCTTTGGCAGTGCTATAGTTCTCCATTTCAATTATCATAGAAATCTAACGTTTTGTTTGTGTTCACTGGTAATTTTAAGTTCTTTACAAGAAAATGTTGTCATATCAATGTTAGTTAAGAGAAAAGAAAAGTTTTTAGGTATTTACGTGTTTTTAAGAAAATCCTAGTTGTGACAGCCATATTAAACAGAAAGGCGTAAAAACATTACAGAGGTATATAATGATTTTATTAGGAATTATTTTAAATAAATAAATAAAATAACAAAAAGGTTGTGGAAACCTGAAAACTTTATTTGACAATGACATAAGAGACTTTGACAGATTTGACAATAACGCATCTGTCGTAGTTTCGTTGGCCTCGAACTCCAATTACTGGTATAGTGCTTTCGCCTTTCCATAGGGATAACTCAGAAAAAAAAGGAACAGTTAAATGTCACTAATGTCAGTGTCAAAATGTCGTATATTTGATAATTTTCTTAGACGTCTTATCGTAGTAATTCTATTGTATTGTTAAGTTGATGAGTTGTTATTTTTACCGGCTTCCCTAACTAACCTGGACCTCTCATCTTTAGAGTGATACTGATAGCCCTACTATTTTATAATTGAAGTACAAAATATGTTCATGTAATAAATTTTTGGCCAAGAAATGCCAGCTGAACCAATCTAACCTATACCGGTCATTTATTTATTAGTATTTCGGGAAAATCATGGGTGTTACAGTGTGAGTTTAATACTATTTACTGAAAATTACGTTTTTCTCTATTATATGACATCTGATTGATGTATTCTTATTACAGTTCTCTTAAATTTAATTGCTTGTAACATTTAAAACATACTTTGATGTTATTCAACAGATTGCAGCAGTATCCAGTGCCGGAGAATAAGACCGGGACTTTTGTGATAGAGCTCTTGACGAGGCGCCTTCTGGCGCTGGGCGCTACGCAGCAAGGACAGTTCCTGGTAGACTGTGAGAGCTATCTGTCTCATCCGCAAATGGGTTAGTCTGAAATGATTATTTATGAAAAACTAAGATTGGTTGCCAGTTTAAATTTACAAAAAATACATTAAACTGAGATTAACTATTCCATCTATCAACAGGAACCACAAAAACAGTACACATACTCCACAACTCGGAACAACCTGCTTCAGTATTCTCTATCCTGGAGAGTGGCACAAAGAACATCCATGTCATTGCCGATGGACTGTTTGACCTCCTAATGATGAAGCTTTCTCAACACTACACATCCAAGAAACAGACAAAGATTGAGAGCAAGGGGCCAAGGTTCGAGCTTGGGGACTTCTGTGTCAAACTTGGGTCTGTAATGATGAATCAGAATTTCAAAGGGATTCTTATTGAGGTTAGTTTCATATTTTTATGAGACCACAATTATTTGATTTTTCTGTGGGCTAAATTGGAATAAATATATTTTGTATTTGTTTTGTATTACAACGCTGGTACAATGTTTAAAGGTGCCTCTTTTATATTAATTAAGGCTAAGGCTTCAGGATATTAAGTGCGAAAAAAGAAAATCGTAAATTTTGAAGTAGACAATAGTTGTGTTGATTTTTTATTTCAGGTTGAGTACCGTCCCTGTGTTATGGCGAATGCTGTCTGGGGTCTCTTACGCGAGTTTCTCCAGGGCCTGTTGGGCCCCTCTGTGCCAGTGACTCCACCCCAGCACCTACTCAGCCGCATGCACGAGATATACACGCCCATAGACACCATTCATCAGTACCTTGAACACTTCAGCCAGTATCGGAAACTAACTGGCCTCAGAAATGCATAGATTTATATAAAACATACATGTGCATGAAATACATGCAAACAACAAAAGCTGCAAATGAAGTTGTCAGATGTGAAGCTATTTTCAAATTTCTGTAGATAGCTTTAGAAATTACAAAATTTATATTTGTAGTTAGTGTAGGTACATCTAAGTAAACGATTAGAGGCTTTAACTGCTTCAAAAACAACTTTTGATTCTGAATCGTCATAAAATGCTCAAAAAAGAGGATTTAATTAAACGTTTTTTTTTACTGGTATATTTTAGATCATTGGAAAGCTGGTCTGATCTGTCTGAATCTAATTACACTCAGTGTTCAAGATCCCCAATTCAAACATAAGACAATTTTTTTAATAGATTATGATTATTATGATTTTAATCATTAATGAACTATGAGGTTTTATATTATTGGAAATAAAAAAAACTTAGAAGATGATTGATATTTCTAACAATCATTTAAAGTATCAGTTCTTAACATCAGTTGTCTTTATTTCTTTCTAAATAGAGGCACCTAGGTTCTGTAGTTTTGTAAGTAAATACTAGTATATAGACTTTGTGACTGATCATTAATTATATGTAAGATATATGTAAGTGCGTAATTGTTAATATAAACTTATTTTTACAAGTTTGGTTTTTATGTAAACATTACGATGCTTTAATAAACTACTAAACAACGGAGTTCATGAAAGTAAGATTAGTATTACGAAATTACTGGGCGGAGAAAGCCGAACTTTTGATATTTTACCGAATTTTCAACCGTGGCGTTGATCGATTAAAGCAGAAACAACCGAGTGCTTAACCGGCATAGCTTCTCCTCTTGGTTACATGTCAGTTATTGGCAGTAGCTTGCCGGGCGGGCCCTAAACTCCTTGACAAAACGTGGCTAGTGAGAGTACGTACGTAATTACGTAATTAATTACTTTTATCAGAGATTATAGAGTTATCATCAACTTTCCCTGTAATAATCCCTTTTACAGGTTCATCCTGTATTTCGCAATCAAACAATAACGTTTTCATCACACCTGCTGTCTAAGCGCGCCATTGCTTGCGTGCGTAGCGGGAGTAATAGAAAAATGAAATTCCCTAGGGAGTAATAGAAATGTCAGTACGTCATTTAATAATATTATGTCTTTTTTTTTGTCGGCAAGTGTGATGAAAAACTTTGTATGCATCACGGTCGGTAAAAGGAATACTAACTCGAGTCATTAAATCCCTCCGCCTGACGGCGTCGGGCTTCTAACACTCTCGTTAGTAATTCCGTACTTACCTCCCTTGATGCACAATGTACTATTTGATAAACACTATTTATTAGATTAGGTAGGAATTTAAGAAATACAAGCATGTTCACGTTCTCTTCCGGTCAAAGAATATAATACCTACTCTAAAGAGCTTCCGGTACTGTCTCACTATACTCTGTTTGGTTTGATGTTAAAAAAAAAGGTAAACAATCTTGCAGTAATTTTTTTATGTATATAAAAATCCAAACTAGGTACTTAATGAATCAAAAACAATGTAAATCACTATATTCCCTTGTTATATTATGTATATTTGCTAAAACTTATTTTCTACTCGTAGTTTTCAATAAAAAGATACTGCAAGATTGTTTACCTTTTTAACACCAAAGTAAACAGAGTATAAGTGCTAATACTATACCTATCGAATTTATATAATAGAAATCCTATGCCAGCTTTGGGTAATAAAGTATACCAGTGACACGCATATGTGATCGAAAAGACTACTAATATGCCGGCGACACGGCACTTCTGTCGAAAACGTTCGTATTTCAATACATAGGACTCATAGGAGTGTAGGAGTAAGAACTTGATTTCAGGGTAGTGCATGAATGTAGGATTAATAGGGTAGTGGCATGATTTATTTTGATCACGTGTGTGCACAAAACAGTTATTTTTTGTTCTGTGCGTGTGTGTGTAACATGCATAGGAGTCAGATTTTGTTGAACACAGATGCTGTGTCATCGGCGACGGACGTGTTAATAATGTTAATATCACCATTGTTTTATTCAGTAAGTATCTAGTATATACATTAAAAAATTTAAAATGCAATAACTAGCAGTTTATGTTTAAAATTAGTAGTACAATAATTTCACTGCGTTCATGTTTAAACGCAATTTTGCGGTGTCTAAACGCGCCGTTACTGAGGACCTACCGGAAGCGTTGTAAACTTCGACCATCTGTCTCTGTCACTCTAATGAAAACGTAAATGGAGTAACAGTGACAGATGCCGATATTTTCGATGTTCGCGCTAGGCCTTCAGAAATGTCATGACTGACAGTCATGAAGTAAATATAAATTAAATAAATAAATGACAGAAAACAGAAAGATGCAAAATAGCTTGAATGTGGCTTGATTTAATTTCTATCGATAAATGTATGAAAGTATGTCGTTATTACAGCAAATTCCGTACAAAGAATATGCGAAAGTAATCGGAGCACTAACTCAAGAACAGTGTGAAGTAATTGCAAGTCTAGCTAACTTAGAGTAGGTTCCCTTATTGTAATCGTATGAGGAAAATCACATGAGAATTTTCTTTGAATAATATTGTTGCACTTATTTAACTCATATTTTGCAGAGTACGTTTTACGCAGTCAAATGCTCCTGGCGAGATAATATTGAAAGCTCTAGACAGAAATGGCTGTTCATTGCAAAAGTATAGAGAACTCCTCTCGACGGCGCTGAATAGAAAAGTGATCAAAACTTACTACAAACCGGAATCTAAAGTAGCAATTCTTATAGCCAATGACAAGTATCAACATTTGTCCAAGTTAATCACTCCATCCATAGACTGTGACTCTCTGGCTGTTCATTTTAAGGACATGGGTTTTATTGTGATGACTATTAAAAATACTGTCAGTGAAGCTTTGAAAGGAATTCTGGCTGAACTGTTCGTGTTAATACCAGAGAACTCTTATTGTGAGTATTTAAGTTGATTACACATTTTGCTGAGTATGTTCGTTTCCAGTGCCCGTTCAAAAACCTAAATCATTCCATTCATGCCCCCTTAATAATTATAATTAAAATGCAAGGAAGTAAACTTATATTGATTTGACCTTTTTGTTATAATGACTTCATATTCCAGGTTTCGTCTTTTATGCTGGTCATGGCTGTGAGCTTTGCAACACAAAATGCATGCTTGGAGTGGACTGCCCTCCAGAAGACATAGAGTTGAGCCACTGTGTCACAGAAAACTTTCTGCTCCGAGAGGTCAACAAATGTAAGCCTGAATTGAGCATCTTGATCATGGACATGTGTAGACTCAGTTTGAACAGGTAAATTATGTTACAATTGACCAATAGTAAGATTATGCTACTATTTGAGTGGGCTTTCTTAAATTAAGCTATCATTAATGTTATAATTATATCTCTATTTTTTGATCACAACATTTTCTAAACACATACTTTTTCAGGACTGCCAACCCTAAAATCTTTTCTGCTATCTCCAATGTTGAAGAATACACCATCCATAAAAACTCCCTAGTCACCTACTCTACCCAATCAGCTCATTCAGCATATGAAGTGTTACAGATAGAATGCTCCTATAGCCTCGACAATAATGTTACGTATGAGTTAAAGCCAGGTGACACAGAGAAGATTGTGCCGCAAGGCAGCCAATATGTTAATGCACTGTGTGAGAGACTGACTGATGGATTGGACGTCAGTGCTTTGTTAGATAAAGTTCATGAGGGTATGATTCTCTCTACAGATATTTGCTTGTAATCAACTCAATGCAACATCATTAATCCAGCCTTAACCTTATTACCTTAAACTAGGAAAATCTAGCCAGGGATCGGAACCGTTCTTCATTAACCATTTGATATTGTTCTTTAACCGTTATAAATTCCGTTCGTATTAGTAACGGTTAAATACGGTAACGGTTTTGTAAATGAACACAATATTTCTGGTTCACAATATTCAAGATGAACGGAAAAATTTCGTTCTTTCACATAACGGTTTTGACAAGAACATTATATGATTTATATGAAAGAACAAAACTTTTCTGGTTACCGTTACTACAGATGAACGAAAAATAAAGTTCCGTGAACCATTATTAAACTGTTCGCGATGACGTAAACATGCCGCCACTCGCTCTCTCTTTTCCACACGAATATAGTTCGTATTTTTATTTCATTTGATTAGCCATTTAGGTTTGACGCGTGATATTGGCCGCATGATGAAAAAGGTTTAAATTGAATTAAGTGAAAGGATGCAATATGTGCTAGCAATTCTGGCGCCTCCTAGCGCCGTCGACGGGAAATTGCCTGGAAATTGGTTACCTGACAACGAGTTGTTGACTGAGATGTCAATGTTTTTTCCGACATAATGTTCATATTTAATTATCATTAAAATAAAGTTTTGAGTATTAAGTTAAGCTGATGTCTAATGATATACATAAATAATTATGTTTATAATGGTAAGTTTGTGAACTTTCTGATTAGTAGATATTTCTTTCTATGTTAATTTTAGAGTTTAATGAGAAGGAGGTAAGACGGAGGAGTAAGACGCCCGATGTTGGTCTACTACCGGCACCTGGCTTGTAATATGGGTTCGGCTCCTTGGTAATTAAATATATATACTTTCTATAATAACCTGCATCATACTCCTATTACCTACGTAGTTATGGGTGCATCCCACTCGTCTGGAATAGTCAACATAGTGATAGGTACGATACGTGAATTGCTCAAGGAGACAGTTGCAGTTCCTATTATTTCCCTTAATGGAACCCCTATGCTTGGAGTCGCGTTCTATTGGCGTCAGGTGAGCTTAGCACAACTAGCAATATGGTGTTGCTGGCTACATTCCGCTGGACGCAAAATGACTTTGTCCCACAATTATGTATTTTGTTTTGTTATGATTTCATTATATCGTAACTGTGGAATGTCTTCTCAAAATGGCTTATTTCCACTTTGTCAATAGAGATAATTTATCTTATGGAAACATAGAAAAAATAACCCTTATTGCAAGAGTGGAAATAAGCCCTTTTGAAAATACACTCCTCTACTACTTGTGCCTCGTGTACTTCTTAACCCTTTGCAAGCCGATCACGAACCTAAAGCTGAGTTTACACTTGCAAGTTATTGCCGCAAGTTTACAAAGCTTAAATGTAACTTTATAAAACGCGACCCAGGTCTAACCTCGGCTTAGCTCGTTACTTTCGCAGTTGTGAGCTTGAACTCTATTGACATCACAGGAAAGTTCAAATTTAAACGAACATTTCTTTTGCGAATGAAAGTATATTTTCTGTTTACCTGTCCATCCGTCTGTCTGTATGTCTGTTTGTTTCACTGCCTGTCTGATTGTCTGTCCGTCCGTCTATCCGGTCGTTTGTTTCCGCAAAGAAACGTGTTTCGACCAGATACTCGTAGTATTCGAAATGATTGCTTTTACAATTATTCTGGGTGTATTTCTTAGGGTTCTGTAGTAAATTAGAAACTCTTACAGATTCGCCATGTCCATCCACCTGTCTGTCTGTATGGCTGTCTGTATGTTTGTCTGTCTGTCAGTCTGTTTGTCTGTCTATCTGCATGTCTGTCTGTCCGTCCGTTTGATTCCTCAAAATTATTGCTTTCTCAATTATTCTGGGTGTAAGTACTTTTTAGGATTCTGTAGTAAATTAGGAACCCTTGCATTTTGGCTCCCTCTGTCTGTCTGTTTGTAAGTCTGTCTGTCTGACGGTCTGTCCGTCTGTCTGTCTGTTCATCTGCCTATCTTTCTGTCTGTCTGTTTGTCTCTCTGTCTGTGTGTCTGTCTATCTGAACGGACTGACTATCTGTACGTCCGTCTGTCCGTCCGTTTGTTTCCGCAAAGAAACATATTTTGACCGGTTATTACTTGAAATGGTTGCCTTTTTAATTATTCTGGGTGTAAGTACTTTTTAGGGTTCTGTAGTAAATTAGGAACCCTTACAGATTCGCCATGTCCGTCTGTCTGTCTGTTCATCTGTCCATCTGTTGTCCGTCTGTTTGTCTGTCGGTATGTCTGTCTGCCAGAGTTGGGCGTAATCAATTCCTTTTGGAATTAATTACAGGGTTACATTCCAGTAATGACGATTCCTCAGTAATGAATTACTAGTATAATAAAAATTACTGTAATGCTGTACTATGGTTACGCCTGTAATCCATTCCTTTGGGATCGGTATTGTAATCAGCTACTGTAATATTGAATCCACCGTAATCAAGTACTTCTGTAATCTGCATTACTTACAACGTAATTTTGTTACTATTACTCGAACAAAATTGTTTTTGATTTATATGTCATTCTAGTTGATATCTGACATCCTAGCAGTTTCATGATCATGATTGTTAAAAACGTATTCTGAATATTTTTAAGATCCAAAATGGCGGCAACTTTTTTTTGCAATCTTCATCATTATACTCGTTTTTGACTAATTCGCATACGTGGAATTCGATTTTCGGGTCCATTCTAAGATCCAAGATGGCGGCAACTTTTTTAGCAATTTTCATCATTATACTCGTTTCCGACTAATTTGCATACGTGGAATCCGATTTTCGGGTCCATTCTAAGATCCAAGATGGCGGCAACTTTTTTTAGCATTTTCATCATTATAGTCGTTTCCGAGTAATTCGCATCCGTGGAATCCGATTTTCGGGTCCATTCTAAGATCCAAGATGGCGGCAACTTTTTTAGCAATTTTCATCATTATACTCGTTTCCGACTAATTCGCATACGTGGAATCCGATTTTCGGGTCCATTCTAAGATTCAAGATGGCGGCAACTTTTTTTAGCAATTTTCATCATTATATTCGTTTCCGACTAATTCGCATACGTGGAATCCGATTTTCGGGTCCATTCTAAGATCCAAGGTGGCGGCAACTTTTTTTTTTTGCAATTTTCATCATTATACTCGTTTCTGACAAATTCGCATCCGTGAAATCCGATTTTCGGGTCCATTCTAAAATCAAAGATGGCGGCAACTTTTTTTCCAATTCTCATCATTATACTCGTTTCTGACTAATTCGCATCCGTGGAATCCGATTTTTGGGTCCATTCTAAGATCTAATGGCGGCAACTTTTTTTGCAATTTTCGTCATTATACTCATCATCATTATCAGCCTATGACAGTCCACTGCTGGACGCAGGCCTCTCCTATTAACTATGCGTATAGACGCATTAGGAGGTAAATGCCCATAATCGCCACGCCGGGCAAGCGGATTGGCGATTGCAGTAATGTGTCCACTATGATGACGCTGCTGCCCATCATCAATCTTTTATCAAATAATGGTCAGTGACACTTCAATCCCTTAGTCGACTCTTACGACACCCGCAGGAGGAGTTGAGGTGATGACAAATGTATTCTTACTTCCGTCACCACACGGCCCCATTATACTCGTTTCTGACTAATTCGCATCCGTGGAATCCGATTTTTGGATCCATACTAAGATCCGAGATGGCGGTACAATGTGTTTCTTTTTTTTTGTAATTATTGACATTGTAGTCGTTCTTACATACACGAATTTAGCGTAAATTTAAGATCCTAGATGGAAATAGAAAATAGAATATTTGGATTCCACGTGCGTGAATTAGTCAAAAACTAGTATGACAAAAATTGCTGAAAATTGTGTCGCCATCTTGAATATTCAAATGAACCCTAAATTCGGGTTCCACGTATGTGAATTAGTCGAAAACGAGTATAATAATGAAAAGTGCGTAGGTACAAAATTCAATAAAATGCAAAAAAAGACGCCGCCGTCTTGGATCTTACAATGGATTCTAAATTCGGGTCTCACGTATGTGTAAATTAGTCAAAAACGAGTACAATGACAAAAATGACAAAAATGTGCCGCCATCTTGGATCTTAAAATGGACCCCAAATTCGGGTTCCACGTATGTGTATTAGTCGAAAACGAGTATAATGACAAAAATGACAAAAAAGAGAAGAAAATTGTGCCGCCATCTTGGATCTTAAAATGGACCCTAAATTCGGGTTCCACGTATGTGTATTAGTCGAAAACGAGTACAATGACAAAAAAGAAAAAAATTGTGCCGCCATCTTGGATCTTAAAATGGACCCAAAATTCGTGTTCCACGTATGTCTATTAGTCGAAGACGAGTACAATGACAAAAATGACAAAAAATTGTGCCGCCATCTTGGATCTTAAAATGGACCCTAAATTCGGGTTCCACCTATGTGTATTAGTCGAAAACGAGTACAATGACAAAAATTACAAAAAAAGAGAAGAAAATTGTGCCGCCATCATGGATCTTACAATGGATTCTAAATTCGGGTTCCACGTATGTGTATTAGTCGAAAACGAGTACAATGACAAAAATGACAAAAAAGAGAAGAAAATTGTGCCGCCATCTTGGATCCTAAAATGGAGCTTAAATTCGTGTTCCACGTATGTGTATTAGTCGAAAACGAGTACAATGACAAAAAAGAAAAAAATTGTGCCGCCATCTTGGATCTTAAAATGGACCCAAAATTCGTGTTCCACGTATGTCTATTAGTCGAAAACGAGTACAATGACAAAAAAAAGAAAAAATTGTGCCGCCATCTTGGATCTTAAAATGGACCCTAAATTCGGATTCCGCGTATGTGAATTAGTCGAAAACGAGTACAATGACAAAAATGACAAAAAAAAGAAAAAAATTGTGCCGCCATCTCGGATCTTAAAATGGACCCTAAATTCGGGTTCCACGTATGTGTATTAGTCGAAAACGACTACAATGACAAAAATGACAAAAAAATGAAAAAAATTGTGCCGCCATCATGGATCTTACAATGGATTCTAAATTCGGGTCTCACGTATATGTAAATTAGTCAAAAACGAGTATAATGACAAAAATGACAAAAAAGTGTAGTTATAATAAAAAAACTAGTTTTTTGCTCTGT
>JALPQI010012470.1:0-36012 GCA_025490895.1 Thaumatotibia leucotreta | reverse complement strand
AACTCATAACTCGGTTTTGGTGTTAATTTTACAAAACTATAAGCCACATTACAATATTAAAACGTCGATCGAGTTTAAATTCCTAAAGATATTGCACTTAATTGTCGTTACATAGCTGACTGCATTTATGGTTTTCTAATTTCACGCTAGTGGATGCCCTGAAAGTAAAAATGCCCATAAATATGTGTATAAAACCGAAAGAGACAAACAATACTTGCTTGCTAAGTTAGGAGACTTTATGAATAAGGAGATGAGTATAACTATACTTACACTTAACGCTAGTCATCCGGAATCGATTATCTCGATCGATACATTTTTATAACAAGAACTAATGTTGTATTTAACACTGTTCATATAAAAAACCTATTTGCGGGAACCCTACTTTAAGCTCATTTAAACTAAGATCATTTTTACACCCAGTAAATTGTGTCAACTTGCGAACAAAATATCCTTCGCAGAGCTGGCGCTTACGACCTTTAGCATCACATTCATACAGAATTTCACTTTAAAATGGCGTAAGCGACCTACTCTTTTAGGTTTCTTTAATAAAAATACAAGTTTTAGTTATTTTTAAAACAGTTTTAATCCAGACATTATAGCTTATGGTTGCTCGTTAGGTACATCACCTCTAATTGCTATGTCAAGTTTTTGTGAGTGATGGGAACGTTCCCGGGAACGAAGGGTGGAATAATCCAACACATGATAATGAGAATCGCCTATATTTTTCTTGAATAATGTACATAAAAACAGAAATAATTCCTAAAATTGCTAATAATTATTATTAAAAAAAATTCAAATTAAATTAAAATATCTTGGGACATCTTACACAAATCGACCTAGTCCCACGGTAAGCTCAATTAAGGCTTGTGATGTGGGTACCAGGCGACGACATATATAATAGATAGATACATATAGATACTTAAATACATAGACATCCATGACCAAGGAACAAACATTTGTGATAAATAAATACACAAAGAATGCCCTCGCCGGGATTCGAACCCGAAACCTCCAGCTTCGTAGGCAGGGTCACTACCAACTAGGCTACAGAGGCTGACTATGTAATATCAGGAACATCAAATAGGTAGTAGTTAGACACTTACTTTGTTCGATTTGACATTATACGTACCTATTCTTAATAAAATAGAATAAGAATATTTGTGCCATTATTTATACAAAGTTTCGTAACGTTTAGCTGCTTAAGAGAACTCATCGATTTTTTTGAAATAACTCAAATAGTTTTATTATTATTTTATGAGTTGTGTTTTTTTAAGAAGTAACATTACTATGTTTATAAACTATAAATATTAGGTATCATAATATACCAAAGAAAAAATACATACAATACACAAGATTCAGCTAAGTCCTGTTGTGTTAGCATGTAGATAATATGACGAAGCTTGTTGCGGATCCCATCATTGATGTGTATGAGACGAAGCCTGTTGCTGATTTATTTTGCGTTTGTTGCCCTCTGACGAAGCCTGTGTTACAGATATGATTCCGATGGCTATGGCTAATTTATTTGAATTATTATTTCTAAATCATACACAAGATAAATACATACAATATACAAGAAAAAATACATACGTATACAGTTTTGTAATTGTCGATGGCGCTTACGTCACGCGGCGTTGTATTTATATACGAACTTACGAATATAATGCCATAAATTTGCCCTGACAACAGCACATTTATTCCTTAGTATAATATATGACATCTAATATTTAAAATTTATAGAACTCTCCGAATTCAATTATATTCGTACAATAACAATCTTCAACTATCTCTCCCACTTTTTTATATTTGGTTCTCATCCCTAGTCGTTATCTTACATCTCTATCATTTGATAAAAGAGTGAAAGAGTGCCAGTAATTATTGTCGGCGGCGATCGTACGTACGTCAGGCGCTTACTTTTCAAATTATAGTCTTCACTTGATAATTGCATAATAAAAGATGGTAATAATACAGAGTTTTGTATTAAAAAGCGAAATTACTACTACAGAGACGCTTAGGGTTCATAAAAAGTAAGTTTGATATGATATTCTGATTGATTTAATAACGTAAAACGGAAATGAACATAAAATAAGGTATATTAACCAATTGGAATGTAGACTTCTATAGAACCATATCAGCAATGTGATGTGACATCAATATTGTTGAATGATTGTTTGTCAGCCTCCGTAGCCTAGTTGGTAGTGACCCTGCCTACGAAGCTGGAGGTTCCGGGTTCGAATCCCGGTGAGGGCATTGTTTGTGTATTTATCACAAATATTTGTTCCTTGGTCGTGCCTGTCTATGTATTTAAGTATCTATATGTATGTATTTATTATATATATGTATATCGTCGCCTGGTACCCACATCACAAGTATTAATTGAGCTTACTATGGGAATGGGACTAAGTCGATTTGTGTAAGATGTCAGATATTTATTTATTTACCTATATCAAAATTACGAGTAGTAAGAGATTTCCTACAATTCAATTTATAGCGTCTCTTTGACTTAGTTCTCGAATGACTTAGGAATCCAACTAGGAGACTGTAGGTACCTACCTAAAATAAGATTGTCAATCCCAACGTTCTCAAAACTTTACCTTCTTCTTTTTTGTTTGTCCTTCTAAGTTTAATGGACTAGGATGCTTCGGCAAGTTGCCAATCGCTAACGCTTAATCGTCAATCGTAAACGAAAGACAGCTAACTGTCTCTGACGCACTACTATGAAAGACAGAGAGGGAAAACTACGATACACTACTGAGCGTAAGCGATTGCCAACTTGGCTACGCAAACTGGCCTTATACCGCGGCCACGACATTGGTCTAAGGCGACCAGCTTAGCGGAAAACCATACGTGCGAGAGGGAGTACCTATATCGGCATCCCGCTCCAACTCATGGATTCGCTCGCCGCTGGTCGCCTTAGACCAATGTCGTGGCCGGGCCATTACGCCGCGGCCACGACATTGGTCTAAGGCGACCAGTTTAGCGGAAAACGTATGGTGCTCCCTCTCGTACCCATATCGGCATCCCGCTCCAACTCATGGATTCGCTCGCCGCTGGTCTCCTTAGACCAATGTCGTGGCCGGGGCATAGGGTGAATTCGGCTAAATCCATTTATGAAAACCTTTATTCCTACGCAATAAGTGCGAAAAAAAACAACTTGGACGACATCTATCAACGGTCATACTCGTACGGCGCGATTAGCCTTAAAAATGCGAAAGTGTACCCATGCCGCGCCTTCCGGTAAATTAATATTTGCTATTAAATACTCGTATTGAAATATATTTCACCAAATTATCAAATGACAAAATAGCCAGTCTTTTATTTACATCTCGTCACTGGTATGTCTGGTAAGTAAATGAAAGATTTCTCAGTGTAGTATAATTAGAGTAGAATTGAATTAAATCGTATCTTTATGGGAGTAAAATCATCGTTATTAGTAAGCACGGCAGGCTACAAAAACATTTTAATATTAGTTTTGATCCTTGTTCTTCGGGCATTTATTCTGAATAAAAAATTAAATAAATATCGCAGGGAAAATCTTACACAAATCTACCTAGTCCTGCGGTAAGCTATATGTCTTATATTGTGGGTACGTAAGTACTTAAATAAATAAATCAATTAATATCTTGGCATCTTTTATACAAATCGACCTAGTCCCACGGTAAGCTCAATTAAGGCTTGTGATGTGGGTACCAGGCGACGATATATATATAATAGATAGATACATATAGATACTCAAATACTTAGACAGCCATGAACAAGGAACAGACAAATAATTACACAAATAATGCCCTCGTCGGGATTCGAACCCGGAACCTCCAGCTTCGTAGGCGAGGTCACTACCAAGTTACCAACTAGGCTACGGATGCTGACAAATACAAAGAAAACACCATGACCAACCACAAATATTTTTAATAAACACAACACACAAATAAATGCCTCGCCGGATCTCAAACCCGTAGCCTCCAGCTTCGTAGGCACCTCTACCATACAAAATACAAAACAAACAGGAATAATTATATTGGTTCATCAGTAAAAAAAATGTAAACCAACCGGTATTGTACTATCCCGACGAATTGTACAATCGACCAAGTTATTCGCCTTAAACTTCACTTCTCAATACATATTATATGTCGAATAGATGGATGAAGTGTTGACATAGATATGTCACACCGATATCACTTTCTTAACGCATTTTATATTATATTTACATATTAATTTCCCATTTTCACCTGTCCCGAAGTGAATTAATGACTCAATCCACTTTTATGAATTAATTTTAACGTAATAATGTCTTATGGATCAAGTTTTGTTTAATTGCTACATAAATTTAACGTATTTAAGTACGTTGATTAAAAATGATTAAGGATTGCTAACCCAGCCCTAAGTATATGATTTTTTTCCATTAATAGAATATAAGTACCTATTATATTGTATCATGGTTAGGTTTCCACAATGCGAAAAGAAGAACACAATCACCCAAGTAAAACAAAATAGACTTCAATCGATTTCTCCAAGATGCCATCATCAGAACCCGGCTTGGTGCCAAAGCAAAGGACGATCTAAGGGTTCACATCATCAGCCTATGATAGTCTACTGCTGGACCTACGTCCACAGCTGGACGTAGCTAGGTCCAGCCTCTCCTATCAACTATGCGTATAGATGCATTAGGAGGTAAATGCCCACAATCGCCACGATCGCAGCAATGTGTCCACTATGATGACACTGCTGCCCATCATCAATCTTTTATCAAATACTACTACTACTTTTATCAAATAATACTACTACTTTATATTATAATAACATAACAATCGTAGCCTGCCAAGAAAAAAAAAACAAAAACTGACCACTTATCACAGACGTGCGAAAAAGTTTAAAAACTAACCTCAAATCTTAGCACCAACAAGCACGCGTTCCGTTATCGTTCGAAATTCGAAAGTTACTGCACTACTCGCTTAACAATTAAAAATACACCTTAATAACATTTCATACGAGTTAATTTTGTATCGATATAAATGTGCTGACTTATCGATTTTAATGTGACATATACCTTGGTAATTTCTCGAACAAGATAAAATCATGTCAGTATGATTTTTAGGTTAGTTTTCGCTTGAACATTGATGCTTTAAGATATATGACAGAGATTATCGAACATGCGTACGAGTGGATACTGGATACCTCGTTAATGTGGAACTAATGGTCGAGATGTATTTAAAGCTGATGGATAGTCTGTCAATTATATGTAGCGTAAACGTTGTATCGTTCAGTCGCCATTAGATATATCGGGACGGCCTGTGTGATCGCAAATATCTGAGCGTAACGGAGATGCTCGCTAGCGCTCAGTAGCGTAGTGTAGTTAGGGTTCCGTAGTCAATTAGGAACTCTTATTAGTTTCGCCATGTCCGTCTTTCTGTCCGCAGTAAAGCTCAGTAGCCGTTTGTACTAGAAATGTACAATATTGATACAAGTATACATTATTAATCACGTGAACTAAGTGGTAGAATAAAAAGTAGAAAAAAAATGTTTTTTCATTTACACTGGCTTTCAGAATTGCATAGACAATTTATGAATGAATTAACTCATAAACTGCCCGGGTCTTGAAGCCGGAGATTCCGGGTTCGAATCCCGGCGAGGGCATTATTTGTGTATTTATTTATCACAAATATTTGTTCCTTGGTCATGGCTGTGCATGTATTTAAGTATCTATATGTATATATCTATTATATACAGGGTGGTCCAAACCTTGACGTCAAAAAATTTTTTTTAGATTCCTCACGTCATGAGCTATCAGAATATACCCCATGTATATTAGCCGATTTTTTGTAGTTTTCGAGTTATGAATTTTTGAAAAATTTTTTTTGAGTAATTCTGGATTGAAGAAATTTATTAATAAAAAAAAAACTATTGGGTTTTTTTAATATTTTCTTTTTGTAAAAGTATTACTACAAATGAAGCATTTACTGACAAAAAAATTTGCGTCCTCACTTTGATACAAGTAGGATAAAAAATACCAAATTCAAAATTTTACGTTAAAATGCATCGAAATAGCATTAATGTACGTAAATAAAAAAAATAAAACATATCCCAAGGATTTTTGGTAATGTAAAGACTGCCCTAGACCTTAAACCTTTGTAAAAGTAAAAAAAAGTGATACTTAATAATGAGGATTTTTCGGAGTAGTCGGTCAAATAAACTTAAAAAAATTTAAAATTTTAAAGAAGTAAAAAATGACTTGAATAACTACACAAATTGAGTTTTCGTGGTATTTTCTGTCTTTGTTTATTCATAAGAACAACAAAAGAGACGAAATTTCACTTTATTTTTAAATTAAAAATTTAGATTTTTTTTTAAGTTTATTTGACCGACTACTCCGAGAAATCCTCATTATTAAGTATCACTTTTTTTTTGCTTTTACGAAGGTTTAAGGTCTAGGGCAGTCTTTACATTACCATTTTTTTTTATTTACGTACATTAATGCTATTTTGATGCGTTTTTAGCGTAAAATTTTGAATTTGGTATTTTTTTATCCTACTTGTATCAAAGTGAGGACGCTAATTTTTTTTGTCAGTAAATGCTTTATTTGTAGTAATACTTTTACAAAAAGAAACTAGTTAAAAAACCTAATAGTTTTTTTTTATTAATAAATTTCTTCAATCCAGAATTTCTCAAAAAAAAAATTTCAAAAATTCATAACTCGAAAACTACAAAAAATCGGCTAACATACATGGGGTATATTCTGATAGCTCATGACGTGAGGAATCTAAAAAAAATTTTTTGACGTCAAGGTTTGGACCACCCTGTATATCGTCGCTTAGTACCTACAATCCAGATCACAAGCCTTAATTGTGCTTACCGTGGGACTAGGTCGATTTGTGTAAGACGTCCCAAGATATTTATTTATGGGGTTAGAGCGGTGTTCAAATACTTGTGAGCCTCGAGGCCGCTTCGATAAATCTGATAGCGTCTGTACCAAATGATACTGTTATGATTTCATTTGATTTGATAAGGTCCAACGGCTACTGAGTATGGCCTGAGCTGAATAACACATAATAAATCATTTTGTGTATGAAAGAAACTTGATTGTATTATGTGTCGAATCGCATTATATTACAAAATATTGCTTAGATAAGTACCTAGTGTACTGTACCTACTTACTTTTTTAACCGGAGGATGTTTTTAAGATTAAGATTAAGTAGATCATTCTTGACATGCAGCGTGTAGGTATACAGCGTGTAAATCAAATACGGGTGATAACAATAATTATTTAAGTATATCCGCTTTTGAGACTGTTAATATTTACCAACATATTTATATTTTCGTTGCCTTGTTTCATACCACTCTGTCACACTTTTAGTGGCTGTTTCGTCTCAGTATATAAAAACAATCCGGTTCACTTGTATTTAAAAAGATATTTCGATGTTGGTCCCATACTTAAAGTTCATCGTAATGGTTGGTAGACTCGGTAGGTAGCGGGAAAGATCGTCGTTCCGTTCCACCCTGTATACCATTCATCAGTAGAATACGAAAAACAATAAACAAACCTAAATACTTGAATTTTTCCATAATCACGTACTTTTAGAACACAATCGTGGTTTTATTACGAACTTAATACCTTAAACCTTGAGTTCACATACATTTTTAGTTAAAATTATTGATATTATCGTAAAAATATATCGTATAAAGTGTTTCACGATACGTGTCGTAAGGTGCACTTAGACCAAACGAGTATTCGTTCATTCTATCCCCCACTCTACGAAATCAACGAATTTCGACGAATGTCGTTTTGTGTAACGAACGAATTTTGTAGAGTGGGGGATAGAATAAGTGAATGCTCGTTTGATCTAAATGCACCTAAAGACAAATGCTAAAATGCTTTGCTTTGTGGAAGGTCAGCCATATTTGTTTTTTTTTTGTTTGGACTCTATTGACAATTGTTATATATATTATGTACACTTAAATATTATATTATATTATATCTGCATACCTTCACTTAGTACCCATAATACAAGCCTTAACTGAGCTTACCGTGGGACTCGGTCGATTGGCGAAAGATTATCCTATAATTTGTCAGCCTCCGTAGCCTACTTGATAGTGACCCTGCCTACGAAGACGGAGGTTCCGGGTTCGAATCCCGGGGAGGGCATTATTTGTGTATATTTATCACAAATATTTATTCTTTGGTCATGGCTGTCTGTGTATTTAAGTATCTATATGTATCTATCTATTATATATATATCGTCGATTGGTACCTACAATCTACATCACAAGCCTTAATTGAGCTTACCGTGGAACTAGGTCGATTTGTGTAAGATGTCCCAAGATATTTATTATTTATCCTATGATATTTATTGAATCACTTTCTCCAGATTTACATATTACATAAATAACCGATGACTAATTACTGGTCTACACACTTAACGCCCCTAATCGATGTAATGGCCGAGACATTATTTATACCCGTATAGTTAATTACTCTTTGAGGTAATTTCATGGTGGTCCTAGGAAATTATTTAATTAATGGCATTTGACAGCGTGTGGTGGCTGTTTCTATTTATAAATGTGTTTGCTTCAATTATTTAAAATTATCTACTTTTAATATTAAAATTATTTAAAAGTTGGTTTATGTTTATCAATTATAGTTCAAGTTCAAATCCTTTAATGTTAATATTTAAAACACACGTAAACATAAAAAAATACAAAATAAAATGAAGCAAACAATTCAGGTCGATTTTAAAATAAAATAAAATTAACCATAAACATAATTGAATATCAAAATTAATACGAACTAAGTTACTAAATTTAAACATAATACAAAACAGTTATTTCCAAAGAACTGAAATCATACAATAAATAAATAATTGTCATACAAATTAAAAAATTAATACACGAAAATCATAAAATTACAATTGTATATAAATTAAAAGAAATTAATATTCATTTAAAATATGCGTAAGACAGTAATATTAATAATTGAAATTTGTCATGTTTATAATAAAAATTCAAATTTTGGTGTAAAAATCCCGGACGGAATAAAAAGCCTGATCAATTAGCAAGTCTTTTAACTTTCTGATAAACAACTCATAAGAAGCAGCTTCCTTAATTAGGGGTAAATAATTGAGCGGATCACTTATTTCTGTCGGTTATTGTCATGGTTATGGTCCCCTGAGTCACGGTCAATTTATGCAAAATTATGCACATAGTCCATGATTGTAGGTGGCCGATCAAGGAAAGGGTTTATTAACACCAGAAAAATGCAGGTTAGCATAGTCTAAGTACCTAACATAACTAGGTGCATGCATCTTTAGGTGGATTTAGATCAAATGAGCGAATGCTCATTTTTATCCCCCACTCTTCGAAATCAACGAATTTCGACGAATCACGTTTGGTGTAACAAAAAAAATTTCGTAAAGTGGGGGATAGAATGAGCAATTGAACATTCGCTCGTTTGGTCCAAATCCACCATCTGAAGTAGCCCCTGCGACGAGCTTTCTGTTAATTTTTATAAAAAACATAGATAAATAAGTTTAGTGACGTTAACTTTCTTTACATGGCTGCGAAAACTCACAAATCCAAATTAGAAATACCGACCAACTACGCTACAGAGACTGACCATATTTAAATGTTCAAATCCAATATACGTAGCAGGCTCACATTTTTTATTCTTACATACTTCGAATCCGGATAGCTATCTGCGCAGACGCACCGATCCTTATATTTATGTCTCGCTTTATGTCTTCATTCTGAGATAATTCTAATTTATAAGCCTTAAGGCTGGGTCTTAATTTAAGGAGGACATTAATAAATCTTTCTGGTCTTTATTTCGATAGCACGGGAATCAAGAATAAGTAAGATTTTTAAATGTTGTTGGATTTCGTTTTTAATAAGCAACATTGAAAAAAATTCATCGTGTATATCTAATAATGGCTACAATCTCAGCTAGTGCCTACATTATTTGTAACTATACGATATTAAGTAGATAAATACGTTTCTATGATAGATTAATACCGGTACCGGAAGGCGCAGCGTGAGTAGGCCCCCCACAAGGTGGACTGATGACCTGGTGAAGGTCGCAGGAATCCGCTGGATGCGGGTGGCATAGGACATAGGACCGGTCATTATGACAATCTTTGGAGGCCTATGTTCAGCAGTAGACGTCTTTCGGCAGATATGATGATGATGATGATGATGTTAGATTAAAAAGACAGAAAACCGCGTGGTGACGGCAGTAATAATATGTGTTTGTTATCACTCCAAATTCTTCCCGTGGATGTTGTGAAGAGTCGACTAAGGGATTGAAGTGTCACTGATCGTTCACTTATTGAAGATTGATGATGAGCAGCAGCGTCATAATAATTGACACACAACTGCGATTGCCTACCCGCTTGTCCAGCTTTACAATTGGGCGGATTATTATTTTGTTGTAATTCTTTTTAATTTTCCAAATTTGGGTATTTACATATTTTTTCCTCTGACAATCACGAGTTCTTTCGATCCTCATGAGGAGAAAAAAGTGTCCCGAGAATTCCATATTTTTTTTGGTTTCCACTGAGTTACGGTCGAAGAAAGTGTATAAAAAATAGTAACTCAATGGATTTTTATGGGACTCTTTTTTATTTCTATCAGGATCGAAAGAACTCGTGATTTTAAGTAGAAAAAAATTAAAAAAGTCCAAATTTTGAAAATTTTAAAAAACTACAACAAAATAAGAATCGGTCCAACTATGAGTATTGTATTCTAAATGCGTCCATACGCATAAATAATAATAAATAAAAGGAGAGGCCTTTAGGTTCAGCAGTGGACATAATATTTTAGCATAGGATGAAAATTATGATTATGAATCTGTAATTAAAATGTGTCCTTGTATCATCAATTCATCATTATCATCAAAGCAAAAACGAAGGCGAAACGAAAATGTCCTTGACAGCTGTATACAAAGCCAGATTTCCTTACGCGTTCACAGAATGTGCATTATAAAGTCAACTAACTATAAAGCCGCGATAGCCGCCCACAACTTAGCGCTAGAAATACTACTTTGTTTTATGGTTACATTGTTAAATTTACAAGTTACAACACATTTTCATAAATGAAAATGACAAATTTGTCAGCCTCCGTAGCCTAGTTGGTAGTGACCCTGCCTACGAAGCTGGAGGTTCCGGGTGCGAATCCCGGCGATGGCATTATTTTTGTATTTATTTAGGTACACAAATCTTTATTCCTTGATCGTGGCTGTCTACGTATTTAAGCATCTAAATGTACCCATGTCGCTTGGTACCCACATCACAAGCCTAAATTGAGCTTACCGTGGTAAAGTCGATTTCGGTAAGAATGTAATGATATTTATTTATTTATTTCGTCGTTTTTGTATGTTCAATCTAAAGAGATGCAAATAGTCGTTTCGATTTACGATTTTCGGAGTACAGGGCCAGGTGTGATTATGATAACATCTCGACGATTAAACGCTGAGAGAAAGCTTGTGGCAATTTGGCTTTGTTTCGACTTTCACTTCTATAAATACTTGTATTTAGTTAAGCACATTGTTTAAGTTTCTTTCACGAGCTTTTATGTTCCTTTGGTGTCTGTTTAAGGCCAAGCCACATCGGATTGACCAGATGCGTATGCAAAAATGACATATTAGATTGCTACTAATTGGTAGACGAGTTAAAAAAAGTAAAATTGATTACGTCTCCATCAAAGTCACCCACTCCGTTGAAAACAACCATGACATTGGAACAAATAACTAATTATAGATAATAATAAAAAATAGAATAATGCCGCCAGCATCCTCGGTAAAATGCCACAAGGGCCAATCTTAGATATAGATTAGGTTAAGTAGATTAGTTAGATTTAATCTATATACATAAATTGTAGTTTTGAAAATAAATATATAAAAAAACAAGGGCCAATCTTAGATATAGGTTAGGTTAAGTAGATTAGTTAGATTTAATCTCTATGTACATAAATTGTAGTTTTGAAAAAAAAAACTAATTACATGCTTTTTTTTATGGGACAACTGAGCTGCTACCTGATGGAAAGCAGGAACTGAGGCCCATGGATATAGTGATCAAAAAATCGCCTATGCGCTGCCTACCCTGACGACTTAGATGGATTGCTTCTATCTATGCCAGTAATTACACCGGCTATCTTACCCTCAAACCGAAACACAGCAGTGCAACAACTGCTATTTAGAGGCACGTTAACGGGTAAGACGACGGTAGCTATCCGGGCGGACCCTACACGAGGTCCTACCACCAGTAAATCATCGGGATTCGAATCCGTAATCTCCAGATGAGTACTCTTCATAGTCGTCACTACCAAGTTACCAACTGATTGTCAAATAAACCAACTATCCTGATATAAAACTGAGTGAAGTCTTTTTCAGCGTTTTATGCGCAATTGTATGTTTTAATTTGTACTTGTAATAATAAATATTTTTTTTTGACATCTTTACACAAATCAACCTAGTCCCACGGTAAGCTCAATTAAGGCTTGTGATGTGGGTACCAGGCGACGATATATATAATAGATAGATACTTAAATACATAGACAGCCATGACCAAGGAACAAATATTTGTGATAAATATTTGTTCCTTGCCCTCGCCGGGATTCGAACCCGGAACCTCCAGCTTCGTAGGCAGGGTCACTACCGACTAGGCTATGGAGGCTGGCAATTGAGACTATGGAGGCTATGGAGGTTGTGTTTGTATTTAAAGCAATCTTTTTTTTATTTCAAATAGCGTTTTTTATCATAATTACTTACAAAATAGTTGGTATCAGTATCAAAAAATACCGAAGTAATAGAATTATTAGCGATAATTCTTCCGGTACCTTAAAAATTATGCGCAGTGACTGGCCGAAGCTAATAATAGACCAATAATAGTATATTATTATCGAGTTGGTTATTATGTAATTGGGGCTGGAATTAGGGATTCCGTAGAGTCGTTATTATTGTCTATGATTGAAACGGAATGTATGAGAAAAACGGAATGTAATGTGTTTTGCCGTGGCTGTTGTAAGAGTCGACTAAAGGCGGATTTAGACCAAACGAGCGAGTGCTCATTCTATCCACAAAATGTAATTCGTCGAAATTCGTTGATTTCGTAGAGTGGGGGATAGAATGAGCATTCGTTAATTTGGTGTAAATCCACCTTAAGGGATTGAAGTGTCGCTGACTATTCATTTATTAAGGCTACGGGGTGGGCAAAACTTCATTAATTGGGGTTTTTGGGTGTACCTCACGCTACACGGTAACAATATGCAACGTGGAGTCTTGAAAACAACACGTTACGTAAAACATGTTTTCAATTTTTAAACTACTGAAGACTGTACTTAAGGAAAAATGTTCGTTTTAGTCGTAGCTAATGTAATAGTTACCTACATGGTTTTCCGTAGCGTAATGGTTTTGTTCCACCTTAGTTTCTCTGGTGTAATAAGTTTGCTTTCAATCAAACTCTACAAAGATACAGCAGCAACTCTTGTCTGTGTCCTGCAATAGCTTAACTGACTAAAAAGAATAACAAATATAATCACCAAATTAAAAATCTAAAAACAACCAACTTTAACCGATTTCTCCAAGATCCTATCATCTGTGGTTTCCATGATTGGTTTTCTATCATCAAAGCCATGCATGTACCTATAAGATTTTAAGAGATCCCTCGATTTCTCCAAGATCCCGTCATCAGACCCGAACTTGGCGCAAACGGGACCATCTCGGGGTTATACACGTTCGATAAAAAAAAAACAAAAAAAATCTGAATTGAGAACCTCCTTCTTTTTTTCAAGTCGGTTAAAAAGATGTCGCGTTGATCGGCGCTATTAGCACAACTCGCCCAAGATACTTGTCGTCTTAATGTAGGTCTATCTTCTGTCCGTAGTGTCTCTAGTATTTAATAGCTAACATATAGTCGGTTATAATATGAATTAATGTAACCACCAAAATAACGAAATTGAGTTAAGTATACAGTTCGACTGCAAATTTTGTGCTCTATCGAACGGTGTATATAAAATATTGATATTCTGAAAAAAAAATCGAATACGCTAACAAAAACTTTGCTATTTTATTAACGTATGTAAAGGTTTCAAAAAATCGTAGACAATATTTTAACGTACCTAAGTACGGATTTGTAAGCACAAGATATGTCCTTCCTAATGTACTCACCATATTCTTATAAATGTCAATGCTGTAAGCGCCATCTGTATTGTATGGCTCACAAGCAATTCGATTTCAATTTGTGAGTTACACTAAATTACGAAATCCAATTTTGATGATTTTCATGAAATTATTAACGTATCTCCCTTTAAAAAAAAAAAAAACTAACGTAACCACCAGCCATTTCCTGAACTACGACTTTGGTCGCAGTTAGTAACTGTGTGTCAAATAGACCTCTCAAAAATTAAACAAACAAGATAAACATCATTTCGATAGGATAATTAACTAAAAAGATACAACATACTTTATAAATGTCACATTCGTTTTTGGGCTCTCCTGAAAAATCGTCATTTGGTGGTTACATTAATTCATATTACAACTGACGAATTATTAAGGATTTTGTCCGACATAGACTGAGTTGAGTTATAGTATCTGTGCGATTCGCATACTTTTATCGAACGTTTCACTCGCGTGATCAATAATTATCGCACACTATTAATAAGCTCACAAGTTATGAGTCACGACATTACCTTATTTAAATCTAGAACATACTAATCCGATTGCATTTTAGAGATGCTTTGACGCAATAAAGTTTTTGTTAACATTTAATCAAATAGTGACGGGTAGCTAGTCTGTAGTCTATCTCGCCTGCGAAATAATGTGTCGCGAAACTTGAGTTGTGAATGCACTGAATATTGTGTCAACCTGCAAGTATAACAAACCGAATAAGTAATACGAGTATTTCCCACAGAATTAATTTAAACTTTTCTTTGTGAATATTACAAAATCGGCATAATTTAAGAATGCACAATATTACTAAACATTTTCACGAGAATTTGCATTGTGTGTACTCATTAATGCGGAATACTGTTTATGCAAAGTTTGGAAAAAATGTTATGCCAATTCAAAGTATGCGTTATAAATTATGCGAATTAATATAGACCCTCTACCGGTAACAGTGGTTCGCCTGACAACGTTGGTACTATCAGTTAAGGGCTTAAGCTAGTATATACTGAACCCGAATTAAATTCAATTATAATTGATAATACAGTTACATAACAAACTGTTGATACGTCCTGTCTGACCGTTCAATCAGCCAGATTAATCGGACAGATACTGCAAAAGCCGTAATGAATGTAATGATATAGTCATTTATATTTTTATCGCCATTTATCAGTGCATCGAAGGACATTCCTCAATGTTCCACATTTAATTTCGTCAATATCTCATCAATGTTTATCTGTTCCATTCTGATGTCTACATAAGATACATGCATGTACCTATCTACCCTTAATTGATTTCGTTATTTAACAAATGCATAAGAATACTGAATCGTGTTTTTAAGTTATTTGAGTTTATGTCTGGCCGTGTGGTGACGGCAGTAAGAATACATTTGTCTCCACCCCAACTCCTCCTGCGGGTGTCGTAAAAGTCGAGTAAGGGATTGAAGTGTCACTGGCCATTATTTGATAAACGATTGATGATGGGCAGCAGCGTCATTACTTACACACACATCACACTGCTGCGATCGCCAATCCGCTTGCCCAGCGTCTTGATTATGGGCATTTAACTCCTAATGCGTCTATGCACATAGTTAATAGGAGAAGCCTATGTCCAGCAGTGGACTATAGGCTGATGATGTGATGATGTGTGTTACCCAAAACAAGTGTGTTCAGCATGATTAAAAAGAGAGAATGAAAACATCCCAAAAGTAACTTAAAAATATTACTTATACCTATCAATTTTCACTAGATAAGAAAAATAACAAATAACGTAGAAAACAGGTACATGCAAAGATACTAGATAATACGAAATATTGAACAAGGGAGAGAACCCGAGTAGTAAGAGTAAAGATGAAGATGAATTAATTAATGACATGAGACATAGGATGAGACGAGATAGGAATCTCCTATTACCGATGAGCATTAAGAAAGTAAGTAGTGAGCCGTGTGGTGACGGCAGTAAGAATATATTTGTCACCACCTCAACTCCTCCTGCGGGTGTCGTAAGAGTCGACTAAGGGATTGAAGTGACACCAACCATTTTTTTTTGATAACGATTGATGATGGGCAGCAGCGTCATCATAGTGGACACATTACTGCGATCGCCAATCCGCTTACCCAGCGTGGCGATTATGCATGGGCATTTACCTCCTAATGCGTCTATACGCATAGTTATTAGGAGAGGCCTACGTCCAGCAGTGGACTATCATAGGCTGATGATGTAATGGATTAAGAAGGTAAAGCAATTGCCACGCTGGATAAGTGGGTTGATGTGATTGCAGCAGTGTGTTCACTATGATGACACTGCTGCCCATCATCAATCTTCAATAAAAGAATGATCAGAGTCACACTTCAATCCCTTAGTTGATTCTTACGACACCCACGGAAGAGTTGGTGTGGTGATAAATATTCTTACTGCAGACCCCGGCTCGACCAATAACTTTAAAAAAATATGGCTTCATATCAAGCCAGGACGTTCGTAACGTTGCGACATTTCCTGGGTATGCGTGTGATATGATAATTATGGTTGCATGAAACTGGTGCAAAATACAAGTTTAATAAGGAAATGTTAAGCTTTCTTAAAATGGCATAAACATAAGTTAGCCTTTTCTTACGATATTACACAAAGTACCTGTGTACTGATTACGGTGACATTTTTCGAGATTCCTGGCAATAGTTATTTATTATACAAGGGGGCAAAGTTGTTGTTTAACTGTCGTGCCAATATTGAGACCTGAGCTAGCGAAAGATTCCAAAATTGAGCCACGAGCGTAGCGAGTGGTCAAAAACTGGAATCTTGAGCATTGCGAAGGTCTCAAGGCACGAGAGTTGAACAAACTTTGCCGCCAAGTGTAATACAACTTTTTTCCCCTCACTATCGCGAGGAAATATGATTACAAATCTCATCCAAATGTAAATTAACTTAAAGAAACTATTGAAAACTCAATGTCGAAACGTATCGTAGAATAGAGTTACTTATGGAATTTAAATATTGCCAATGGCTTACAAAGTCACATGAGAAACGACCAATTTAACATGTGAGCTCCGATTGCGCATGTTTACTACGGTCATACAGATCCACTTATACTAGGCAGTAGGGGGCTATAGGTATTAGAGAAATGTCAAATTACTTTATTCACAAGTGTGTAAAAAGCGTTTTTACCCGCTCGTATTAAAGGATAAACGAGCGCTTTACGAGCTAGTGAGGGGAAAAATAATTTACTTGTATCTACATAATTCTAGTTTTTAATTTCATATTGTCTGCATCAAGTGAAATGTTCGTATAAAAAATAATAACGCCTCTATTATCAACATGTTAGCAGTAGGTAAATGTAATACGAGTAACAGGTATTTATATTATAAATATTGGATGTCATATACCAAAGAAATATTTACTTAATAAATAATTGGATTTGTGTTTTCACAATACGTTCATGTTGTGATGTTATGTAATTTTCAGTATTACCTAATACACGTATGTACTGTACACAATCCTTTCCCGTGGTATTTTCACGAATACCTCCGAATTTTATATTGATAGGACAATCAACTTCAACATTATAGGTAAAAAACTTAAGTAAGTCACCTGTTGTATGTAGTACGTATAGTCATTTATTCAAATAGACGATACATTTTTAAAAAGCGAACACAAACAAAACAAATGCCTATGTCTGCCTATATGGATATATTATTACTACCACACCATATACAACAAGAGCTTTTCTTAAGTTTTTCACCTATACTCTAAGTGAATTCTTAGAGCAATATAAATTCAGAATTATCTGTTAAAATACGAAAGGATTATTCACTTCATTCTGTATAGTGATCACAGTTTTTTTAATTTTTAAATATAACCAAACTGCCTTTTCTTGTACCTGACAGCACAGAGCCTCGTCCCCGAGTTATTATGTAAATTGTAAAGGACTGGCTATTTTTGCCGCGAAATTAATACATTCCCGGGCTGGTCAGCGGCCATCGGAAATATCCCTGGAACGCCCGTAATAGGCCTGCGCGCGCGCAAGGCATACAATGTAGCGGGAAGCCAGGGTAGAACAATATAACACATCATCAGCCTATTACAGTACAGTTCACTGCTGGATGTAAGCCTGTCTTATTACTTAAGCGCAAGAACGCATTAGGAATGCCCATAATCGCCACTTCGGGCAAGCGGGTTGGCGATCGCAGTAATGTGTCCATTATGATGACGCTGCTGCCCGTCATCGATCTTCTCAATCTCTTACAGTCAACTTTGGGTTGGGAGTCGTAACAGTCAACTAAAGGATTTAAGGGTCACTGATCCTTCATTTATTGAAGATTGATGAATTACAGCAGTGGCATTATAGTGGACGGACATACTACTGCGATTGCCAACCCGCTTTCCCAGCGTGATTATGGACGCATAGGTAATAAGAAAGGCATATGTCCAGCAGTGGACTAAGATAGGCAAATTATGTGATGTGTGAAAACAATGACTATCAAGGTCCATTTTGTAATCCAGTTTGCATCAATGACTTATCAAGACAATATGTAGGCTTATGAATTGTCGTCGTTGCCCTCACGTTCTAACAAGTATACAGGTGCAAAAGTGATGCGTAGCACGGTAAACAATTAACGCCACGCCACAGCCGCTTGTGGGCTTAATTTCTTTATGTTTAAAGGACAATCTTGTATAACATGCCGGTTTTATTTCGATCGTTCAGTACTTCGAACTTATCCTTAAATCCCGTTATTTCTAAGCCTTTGAACCTTTCGAGTCTTTCGACTACTTAAGCCAGTCTCTTTTAATTTGCACCACAACTATACAGGTCTCGGTCTCAACCAGCTAACGTACTTACCCTCAGGCTACTACTGACCGCCCCCTACCATGATACCACATACCAATCTCCACCGCATCCACTGCGGCTTAACAACTGCATCCAAACTCTCCCGCGCCACTAAACACGTAATGGATTACGATCGGAGATAAAAGCCGCTTTAAAGATCGAGATACAGAGGATTTCAAGGAAGATTCGAAACAATGGGCTCGGAAACTGGTTTGGACTTCGGACCAACGCAGACAGAAATTGTAAACATATTATTACTTAATTAAATGCTTTGATGGCGGTTATTGCACTCGATTTAAGTACATGTTGGATTGATAATTAATTTGATTAACGTACAAATAGGGGTAATAAAATTGCGAAGGTTGTATTACCATCAATCTTTGATGGCCGCTTAATGATGCAATTCATACAATGTAGCGAAAACTTGGAAAAACAAATACGTGCGGTCAAAAATGGCGACGGCGATTATTCTACTTTTCATTTTTAAGCCTTTGTATGCGTTTAACTCAAGGCATTCTCATGGTTAGCCATCTCTTTTTAATGTACACAATCATATACACGGTGGAATTTAATCGGTGAACAGGAACCCATTTTTCTAATTCAGTAATCGATGGCGGTCACGTTTATGTAGTACTTAAGTGGAACCAAGTTTTTTTTTTAGCATAACAAATTTTTATGTTGAAATTAAACTTTAATTAAAATTTATTGTCACCCTACTAATGGTTTAGTCTGAACCTCTTTTCAAACTATCAGCCATGCATCGCTCTTATTTTACATAGGAATAGAGTCTATCGCAAAAATTAAAGCATGTGAGTGGTTATTGCTCATTTATGTTTTAAGTTTCTATGGCTGATAGTTTGAAAAGAGGTATTAAACTTTAATTTCAATAAATTTTAATTTCAACATAAAAAAAATTTATGCAAAAAAAAAACTTGGTTCCACTTAAGTACTACATAAACGTGACCGCCATCGATTACTGAATTAGAAAAATGGGTTCCTGTTCACCGATTAAATTCCACCGTGTATTATAGTGACAGGAAAGAAAGGATGTTGACAATATTTTCTTTTCCAAACGACAACTCGACATTTTTTATTTCTTCGTGTATATTATTGACCAATAAAAAGGTAGTAATCTGTGGCAGGTCGTCTTTACGGCGTATACGCTGGATGGCTTACTTTACTTGAGACATTAAATGCGTTTTACTGGCTTTATAACCAGTGTTGGTTATCAAAATTTATTTTTGTAAGCAATACTTGCAAACGAAATTATTGTTCATAAAGTTCATATCAGTATTACGGTTCATGTTGTATCTGTAAACTTCTGCGAAATTCGTAAATTTCGGCCATTCGCCTCTTTTACTCTGACGCCTTATGCTAGATTTACACGGGATTAGTAGCTAATGCTTAGTACTTGCCACTTACACTTATCAAATGTGTGTAAATATGTTGTATAAGTGCTTAGTATTAGTATAACTGCAAGTGCAAGTGATTGGAAGCTGGTCCTGATTACTGAGCGATAAGCATCTACCACCAGCCTAAAATCTACTAATACTTGTCACTTGTCGAGTGGTGTAAACATATACAACAAGTGCATTCTGATTAGTTATTAGGTACTCAAAGCTATGGAAGTGTTCTGTTTACTTTATCTGTTTATTACTAGCACTAGTCGAAGGCGATAATTCATGGCAAGATCTTGTACACAAATACCATTTACTAACACCAATGTGTAGACGGTTACTTGCCACTTGTCACTGTGCATATAAGTCTCTAACCACGTACACTAATGACAAGTACTAAGCCCGTGTAAACCTAGCATTAGTTGGATTAGACTGTAAAATTTACGATGCTAGAAGTTCGAGATAAGATGTAAATATGAAGGCAGTTTTTAGTACTGAATAAAATTTTTAGCCTACTTCAATAATGGAGGTGGTTCCCAATTCGACTTTTTGAACTTTTTGTTTTACACCAAGTCGGGGTCTAGTGATGCCTGGGATTGTTTAATTTGGTTATTATTTTATGAGCTTTCATTTAGTTTCGCTGTACTCGCCTGTCCTGTTGACTGTATAATGATAATGACATTTTGCTAGTTCAATTTGACTCTCTTCATGTGCTTATAATGGTCTCGTATTTACTGTCGGCATTCCTGTAACGTCTTGAAAAGGTATGTAAGAGTGAAGTAGACGAGCATTCCTCAAAAAGTTTGTACATTTGGAACACGTCTTCGAAATTGATAAAAATTGGTAAGCTGGTAGAGTATGATGCTGAGCACTATGCACTTTATTTCCCAAAATGTCCCAAAATGTCCCAAAATGTTTGTATGAAATGTTCCTTTTTTGTTATCAAAAAATTATAGGAATGGTAACAAAAAAGGAAAAAGTCCATACACACTTCCTGGGATATTTAGAGGAATGTGGTGGATGATGTCTGAACATAATATTAATAATATTACCGCCCGCGGCCAGTACCCGTTCTAGCAGGGCGCAGGCCCGCAGTACGCGTCGGGCTTTGGCCGAGGGTGTTCCGGACGAGGACCTTCTTAATGGGTTGAAAAATATCGAGCAATCATCGACTTAAATACGTGAGTAACCCGGTTCGATAATATTTTAATATGATTTAGTCTCACGTTAGTTATAATTCTAAAATTATAAGATCTTGCTCAGCATCACTAACTCTACCAGCCTACAGTTTTTTATCATTATCGAAGACGTATTTAATCCAAATGTACAAACTTTTTGAAAGTATCACAGGTTAGTGATAACCTTTATTGTGTTTCTGATGTGGTGGTTTTCCTATAAGCAGTGTAGGTCTAACTGTGAACACTGAAAATCCTAAGTATCTCCGTCACTCCTATAATGGCGTAATAAGAGTGACAAAGACAGCTTGAAATTTACGACTTTCGATCTTCGCGGTAAGCCTGTTGCGATAGGCTTTTGTCCCTGCGGCTAGCGAAATCGATCGATGCCCGTGCGCAGGGTGAATGACCTCTGCAATTCGTCGCCGAGAATTGTGGCGTGCAAAGAATGCAATTCCCTTATCGTATGGAAAGACTAGGTGGATATATTTCCAGAACCATATAGATGCATGCATCAGCCTATGATAGTCCACTGCAAGACGTAGGCCTCTCCTATTAACTATGCTATACGCATTAGGAGGTAAATGCCCATAATCGCCACACTGGGCAAGCGGATTGGCAATCGCAGTAATGTGTCCACTATGATGACGCTGCTGCCCATCATCAATCTTTTATCAAATAATGGTCAGTGACACTTCAATCCCTTAGTCGACTCTTACGACACCCGCAGAAGGAGTTGGGGTGGTGACGAATGTATTCTTACCGCCGGCACCACACGGCCGAGAACCATATAACCATGGAATTTTTTAGGAAATTAAATTAATCTTTTTGGAAGGTCGAGCGCGAATAAATGGTGATTGTTTCTCGACATTTGAAGAGTCCACGGAAAAAATAATTATGTTTAGTCAATTCAAATTACAGAAGGAAAAACCACCTTACTTTTAACAGAATAAGGTGTGAATTTGACCTGATTTTTTTAAGCACTGGACATGTTTTTTCCGTGGACCCTTCATTTGCAACAGTTTCGAAATATCGGGTGCTCATTCATTTCAATTTACATAGTACCTAAATATTGCTGTTTCAAGTAATGTCAATAAAATTTATTGAATATTCCCGTATTGTTCATTTATTACCGTCACATCTCATATCGCAATTAAATCTGAATGATGTTTTTAAACTCCAAATTTAATAGTGAGTGAAAAAATATTTTTGGACAATCATGATCAAATTTGTATCCCTTAGACATATTGCAAGTGCATAATGTAGTTTTCTTCATGAAATAAATAAATGTAACCAATACAATCTAACTTTTACTTCGAAAAACTTCGATAAGTATTATTTGGGGTGAAAATGTTTACTAATTTAAAGCACCGATGTGGCGAAAAAATTAAGCTCTGACAAAAAATTTAAAGTAAAGATGATTTCATCACACTTGCTGTCTAAGCGCGCCAATGCTTGCGTGCGTAGCGGGAGTAATAGAAGAGTGAAATTGCCTAGGGAGTAATAGAAATGTCAGTACGTCAATTAATAATATTTTGTCTTAAAACTTATTTTTTTGTCGACAAGTGTGATGAAAAACATTGTATGCATCACGGTCGGTAAGTACGGAATTACCTCCCTTGATGCACAATGTACTATTATTAACCAAGAAATATTTAACTATATTATGCAAATTATCGGTGACTTCTACACTAGGTAAAGCCTGTCTCATGGAAGTCAAACACATGCGTGATGTGACAAAGAACAGCGGTTGAAAAGATTAAACAGAAACTTAATACTTTCACTAACATGTCTTTTTTATCAGCCAAGATCAAAGGCAAGGCCAAGGCCCCTAATTTCGAATAGTTTAGTAAGTAGTCCATTATTAATCGCCGCCCACGCTGTTATCTCGGCATCTAATGTGGCATGAAGCCGGTCTGTGACCAGCTTGGACCAGTTATTTTGGCGTTTTAGATTTCAAGGTTGCCTAGGGTAAAGGATTCGGTTAGAGGCCATTATCTAATCACAATTGGCTAAAGGTGGCTTTAGATCAAACGAGCGAATATATCTAATTATTAATCCATTTTAGGTTGACTGGTAGATAATGCCTCCTTGCATTAAGTTCGCCTTTTGTACATTAAGCTGTTCTTTTGTGCAGTAAAATCAATTAGCTTCGAATTGTTGTTGATAATCCGAATCATGTTTAATCCGACTTCGAATCCCGGCGAGGGCATTATTTGTGTATTTATTTATCACAAATGTTTACTCCTTGGTCATGGCTGTCTAGGTATGTAAGTATCTATTATATAATATATCGTCGCCTAGTACCCACATTACAAGCTTTAATTAAGCTTAACAGTGGGACTTGGTCGATTTGTGTAAGATGTTCCAAGATAGGTAATTATTTTTCGTCTTTATAATTTAATAGTAAAACACGCAGTTTTGGAACAAAGTCTTGGCCTTATCAGTAACTTAAAACCTAAATGTCACATACATTTTTTGTTACAATTATTGAAAATTATTAGTATTAAGTATAATAAATTTACGAACATCAACTTATCCAAACTCACTGGTAGATTATTCTGGTGTTTTACCCTGATATTATAATAATCCGTACTTCCGAGAACATTTCAAACGATTATGTTTACACCCATAATATAAAGAACATCTTAAAATAATTAACTGTCTTTATCAAGGGTGCGGTAATATTTTCTGTACATTAAAGTATTCTATGTTTATGGAAGCATAAACGGATGCCATAAACTTGAAGTTATTAGGTGTAAATCTGTCCAATTAATATGCGAAACGGGCAATCGAATCGAGGTGTACGTAACTGTCTAAGGTAAACCTATAAAGGATTTGTTTTCGAAGTAGTTACTAATACCTTAGGGAATGCAATATGCATGTCTTCATAATAACGAACAACTTTCCTTATGGGACTCATATCGAAATCTCGAAAAAAAAACGCTTTCCATGAAGTACTGGCCTACTACCGCGAAAATCGAAATTCGTAAATTTCCAGGATTTTTCTGTTACTCAAACGAAGACGTCTTTAGAGTGAGAGAGACAAATCCTCGAAATTTACGTATTTTGTTTTTCTCAGTAGAGCCGCTGATGGACCGCTTTGTAAGACGTTTTTTTTTCAAGATCCTTCCTGATCGAAATCCCTTGGCTTAGCTATTCATATATACAGGGTGATTACAGGGTTGTAATCACCCTGTATACCACAGTAACAGTCAGACGATCAATACTTGAAACCCTCCACCTAATAGGTAATTGCATTCGATCAAGTTTCTGTCTGTCTGGTCTATCACCTGACACTATAATTCACCTGAAAAATAAACCTTAATTCAAAGACTTAAAGGCCACACCAATCAAGAGTTTGTCACTGTTTTAGCGATTGTTTTCAACCTTATCGTAGATAACATAATGTTCATAATAAAATGTAAGCGCACACGCAGGCATTGGCCCGGCTTCGAGAGTAAGGTTTCTAGTAGTAGCTAGTTGGTTTAGTTTTTCATTTGATTACTTCGAAGTAATTAATATGGTTTAATTGAAACCATAACTGATGAGTAAGTTTAGACTTTATTGATAATTTTATGAGGTCTATGAATAAAATAAATAAATGTATGTAGTTGAACTGTACCATAAATCGACATAGATTCTCATTAAGTTGTACCTATACGGTTTGTCTTGTGTTAAGGTGGATTTACACAAAGCGAGCGAATGCTCATTCTATCCCCACTTTTCGAAATTCGTTCACTACCCAAAACGTAATTCATCGAAATTCGTTGATTTCGTAGAGTGGGTGATAGAATGAGCATTCTATCCCCCACTCTTCTGTAAATCCACCTTTACATAAGACAAACCGTATAGGTACAACTTCCTACCGTGACGTCTGTGCCTTGTTTGAGGCGAAGCCGGAAATTGTTACCACTAGCATTTTTTGACTCAGTTAAACAATGTTGCATACAATACTTACACACTTATTTTCAAATAAGATTGTAAAGAGAAATATTCTTAGTCAAACAAAATTTTATTAATCATCAATTCATCAAAATTAAAAAAGGAAGCTCCTCTATGGTTTACTGTTCATCAGGAATGACATTTAAAATTAGGTTGGCATTAAGTATTGTATACACGAGGTGTCTTATAATACAAAAAACGCACTGCGTGTAAACCCGAATGCGTTTATAGGGAATAGACAATATAGACTTATCTTGACATCTGTAAGGGGCTTAAAGGTGTGTTCACGACTATGTAAATAAAAGTAAGGGAGTAGAAAAAATATATTTTGGTGGTATTATGTCCCACGACAGCTTAAACTGAACGATAATTTGCGTTTATGTAATATTTAAAAAGGTCCAATTTTATCCAAACTCAGGTACAATTACGACAAAGCCAAGCCTTGTAAGGGCCGTCCTTTAAAGGTTCGACACGAACAGATTGGACCCGTTACAGCGATTGCGATCTAGACTTTAATAAATTAGACGGCTTTTTTGAACCCTGAAACGTAAATTTGTGGGAAAATATCGGTAATGTTGAGCTAAAACATTTGCGGATTTTAGAAATAAGTAAAACTAGAGAACATTAATCAATCCTGATTTTCCCGATGTTAATAGGGATGATGACTGTAGTTAATAGTTATTTGTTTTACTAGGGAGCAAAGTGATTGTTTAACAATCGTGCAAATATTGAAACCCGAGCAAGCGAAAGATTCCAGAATTTGAACCACGAGCGCAGCGAGTGGTTCATAAAATGGAATCTTGAGCGATGCGAGGGTTTTAAGGCACGTGAGTTGAACAAGCTTTGCTGCCGAGTGAAACAACATTTTTCACCACACTAAAGCGAGGAAACATGCGAAATAAAACTTAAACATAACAAATTAGAAGGTATTTATTTGAAAGTCCTCAACTTCCAAAAAATAAACAAGCGAAAGAAAGAAAGTGAAAGAAAACAAAACACGACCGAATTCTTTTAAATTTTAAAGAAAAAATATTAGGATGCGTTCTGAAATTTGCATAGTGTTTCAACACTTTCATTTTCCAATTTTTTTTATTTGTCGTATTTTTAGAACTTTTAATTAAAAGCCTTTTACAACGAAATGTGGTATTTAATTTGGATTTTAGCATATTGAATATAATATTATGAAAGGTTCACGTGTATGAATCTGTTTGAAACTATAGTTAGTTTTCGAACGTACTGTCTAGTTATTGCTTTAGTCTATCCAGAAGATTAAAAAAAAATTACTTTAACCTCTAGAGATTAAAACACAGTTTTGCGCTCTGAAATTGAAGGACAAACAGCGTGTTTACGAGCAGTGTGGTGAAAAATAAATTATTTAACATTATGCACGACAAAATACACGAATAAATTATTACTAAGATATACAGGGTGTTTGGTTAGCGCTGTCGGAGTTTTTAAGGGCTTAAACTACAATCAATTTCATCGATAAATTACCAAACATTTTTTTTATGCCAACGATAATTAAATGGCTGCCATTTTAAAATTTCAAACAGACGAATACGGGCGCACGTAATATTTCTGGAATTATACGTTTGTTATCGGTCCTATCCTTGCAAAAAAAGTCGTTAGAGAGCTCATTAGATAAGCTGTAGATTGCTGTAATTTTTGTACAAAACTTCTGTTTAATAAATTTGAAAAATACTTAAAAGAGTAGGTCATTTGGCAGTACTCAAACGTGACGTCACTTTTGTGTATTTCATATTAAATTCCATTGTGGTGATCGTTTTCACAGTTCGAAAAAAGATGCTGATTTGACTTGCCAGTCATCATGCCTATTATGTAGAATATTTAGGAATAGGGCGTCAGTTTATTACATGACACAAAGGACATAAAAAATGTCTTGAGGGTAAGTATCACGTTGGTACCTACATTACTTTAAATTGTAGAGTTCCGTGGTCAATAACATATCCGTCCGTCCGTCCGCGGATAATCTGAGTGACCAGCACTAGTTTTTCAGTTATTTGACTAATGATTAAATTAGCTAAATATAACTGTATAGACATATAAGTAAACTAATATAACAAGTAATCATCGTGCTCAGGATTTGGATAAAAGTTAAATCTCTTTACTCGATAAATAAATGGTGTATGAGGGCATCACGCGACACAAATAAATATAAAATAGGTAATCAAATAATAATTAGTCTTTACAGTTTTCAGTAATATTTTGTTACTAAATTGATAATATTAAATTAACGATTGTTACCTGGACATTTTCGCGAATATAATTTTTTTTTGGAGCATGTATGGTTTTCTTTCTCAGAATAACGAGATCGTCATTTTGAGTGGGTAATACGTTAATTTACCTATTTTGGAAAAAGGGATTCTTCTCGCAAAAAATCCAGTTTTAAGTAGGCAAACGGTAGTGAAAGATTTGACTCAAAACTTATTTATATCAGCAATGACAACGTTGATTGACCTTCGACATTCGTTTAACAGCCGAAAGGGCGCAATAATCGATATTGCGTGACAAATCGTAATATCACCGACTCGGCACGCTCCGAATACGTAGCCATAACTATAAATAAAAGCTAAACTATTTTAAAAATAGCTGTTACCTATAGGTAAATAATAAATGATATAAACTCTCGGTCAATGAATATGGATGGAACAAGTGGAATTTTTCACAGAAAATAATGCAAACGGTGCTAATATGAAAAAAAAAACATAATATTTATTGTACAGTTAGGTAAAAATTTTTTTTAAATCAGGTTGTAGTGGTTCTTCCCAGAATTTATCATTTAAATCCAAAAAAATATTAACATTGTCGTTAGATTGGTTTGTAGAGACAACAATGTAGAACGTTTTATAAAATCCAAATAAGAGTTTTTTTAATCATGACGTCTTATTTTTATGTTTACGGAATCATCTGACAATAAAGTTCCATGTTTCAAGCATTAGGTGAAAAATTCAGAGAAATTTCAATACAATCTGATGGTAATGGTTCCTTCGCTTGTACTATAGGTAAATATAAAAAATATGTATATTTTAAATCAGCAAGTTTCCAGTATTTTCTATAAAAAAAAATATGAAAACGCTCTGAATAAATGTTTCGATAAAATTCTTCGAGGCAGTTTGTGTACTTCGTTATGCAAGGTAGAATTGTAAATTGTATTTGGGCCATCATATTGTCTGTCATTGAAAGACGAAGTGCCTGGTACGAATTAGATCCGGAAGGTTAGGTACTGTATTTTTTTATTTTACAGTTAGCACGAATATTTTTCCAACAAGGTATACTTTTAAAGCTGTTGACATCATAACATAACATGTACCAGTATATGTACAACAGCAGCTAGAGAATACCGTAAGAGATAGTTCGCACGAACGCTTAAAAAGCATCGCGTTATAACCTGACGTTGGCGGCCCATTATGCTCAATTCGATTTAGCGTCCAACGCCCAACGTCGAAAATCAAACAGTGCTCGATAAAAAAGCGCCGCGGTATAAAACCGCCATCATGTGAATGAATGTAAGGTTTTGCATTTGTTTCATTTGAACGTTTTTTTAACGGCCGCTAAAAAAACGCTCGTGCGAACTAGCTCTTAAGTGTTTAGTAGGGTGTTCCGTAAGGAACTTTTTTTCGAGACATGACATCAACAAAAATTTGCTATGTTGCTCGCTCCGATATTTAATGGCAACTTTACGAGTAGGTACATAAACATCAATGATAATTACGTAAGGTACGTAGGTATATAAATGCCCTTGCAATATGTGGATAAATACTTTTTATGCTACTATTCTGCCGTCCTAAATAAAAAAAAATCGGCCAAGTGCGAGTCGGACTCGCGCGCAAAGGGTTCCGTACCATTATCAATTTATTATTAAAAAAATACAGTTAAATCAACCTACTTCAAAAACTATAGGAGGTAATTTAATCAAACCAAAAATCGTTGATAGAGTTTATTAATGTGCATAACATATATATTTTTTTTAATTTTATATCGCGTAGTTTAAAAAATAAAGGGGGGGGGGGACACATTTTTCATACTTTGAGAGCTGATATCTCGAAAATTATTTGCTTAAATAAAAATTAAATGTATAAACCTTCATATCATTTTCAAAGACCTTTCTATTAATACCCCACACGCTTATATACAACTAAAAAAATTTTTTTATCCCCCAGTTACATGTATGGAGGGCCCCCACCCCAATGGTTTTTTTTTACAATTTAGTATCATAATCCTGTAGCGGTTCATACAACACATACCCTTACCAAATTTCGTTACTGTAGCATTTATAGTTTCCGAGTAAATTGGCTGTGACAGACGGACGGACAGACGGACAGACGGACATGACGAATCTATAAGGGTTCCGTTTTTGCCATTTTGGCTACGGAACCCTAAAAAGCCGTGTGGTGACGGCAGTAAGAATACATTTGTCTCCACCCCAACTCTTCCCGCGGAAATGTCACTGACCATTCTTTGATTTGATTGATGACGGGCAGCAGCGTCATCATAGTGGACACATTACTGCGATCGCCAATCCGCTTGCCCAGCGTGGTGATTATGGGCATTTACCTCCTAATGCGTCTATACTATACGCATAGTTAGTAGGAGAGGCCTACGTCCAGCAGTGGACTGAGACAGGCTGATGATGTGATGTGATGTGAAATAAAAAAGACGCATCTCTTATAGTAGTTCTAACTACGGGAGATGCGTCCTTTTTGGTTAGCACGGCAGTATTGTCCTGACATTCTAAAGAGAAGCTAAGAGTGAGCGCCGACGCGCGTAATTGGTCTAATAGCTGCGTGCGCGTCGGGTAAATTGCCGATCTTTACGACGACACATTAAAAGCAGATTAGATTGGATTCTTTTTATTGAAATGAGCTTTAAACTCGTCGCTTTTTCACTATTAAGATCCTATTTATGGACGTGTAAGGAGCTACCATGAAACTTTAACCGCGTGTTAATCTAATACGGGCATGGAATTCATCAGTGTAATCATGGATTACCAGTTTTTTTTTAAGTTACACTTAATGAGGGTTTTCTGAAATGGTGTTCACCAGGGCGGCAGCACTGAGGCGTCAGGTCCAGAAACTTGTCTAAATTTTCAGAGCGCCTATAGTTTCGTGTTTAAATGGTTTGTATGAGGTAATAAAATTATGTAAAAAAATAAAAATACCTTTTGGTTAGTTTTTCTTTGGAGCTAGATAATTGTGTTTCTTAGCGGGACCTTACGGCTAAGTGGCGTCAACTAGTGGCATGCGTTTTCGAGATAACCCCCATTAGAACCCTACAGACTTTTTAAGATTTTCGGGGCAGCAACGTAGGTACGGTAGGAATTTAATTTCCTACCCATTTCGTACCCTGTCATAGTAGCTCTAATATGACAGTCGTAGCAGCTTTCATATTCATATGTGACAAGGTACGAAATAGGTAGGAAATTAAATTCCTCGACAGTACGACCATTTGTTATTATTGATATGGCAGTTATGTCAAATGCTTTTGAAATTAACTGTCAACGAGCGTTTAACTTCAGCATGTTGCTCTACATTGCGCGCCGAATTATTTTGTGTGGATAATTTTGTTGCTCTAATTTTAAGTACCTAAAAGTTATCTAAATGAGTACATTTAGATAACTGGCGTTCGAAAAACTATAAATATACAGGGTATACGTCTAATACGAGCGAAGCTCTTAACGCGGGTGTTAGTTTATAGTATTAGTTATGTATGTTAGTATACTAGTATTCTGTGGTTTAGTTTGAGTTTTAATATACTTTATGTCCTAAACTAACACCCGTTAAGAGCTTCGCCCGTATTAGACGTACACCCTATATATGTAAAGTTTTTTGCACACATCAGTACTTTAATACACTAACAGGCCTTACAGTATTAATAATTGTAAATCCCACAAACACAGCTGGAAGCCACACGGGAACAAGAAAGTTCTGATGGAGAGCAAATTATTTCAACGCGATCGCATCTCGTATCGTTGCGCGTTTTTATTAAGCAGGTTACGATTCCGTAGATAAAATGTAAGCTACGAACAAATAAAGCATGGAAACCTCACGCCATACTAAATTGCCTTTCAAAAACGGTCCTAAATTTTAGTTGACAAGTGTCACCCCATATTCAATGCATCACGGTAATGAATTTCAATATCAACCTATAAAAAACTTAAGCCGCCATTTAAAAGTAGCTGTGATTGGTCCATCAAAGTTTCAATTGGCTAAATTCTATAAACATTTGTCAAAGATGCGCCGAAATAAGCGCGAATTTAAAAAAAGCGGTACATATCCTGCCCATCTTGGCGCAATTGAACGATTGTTTTTGGGGGCATTTTTGGGCTGGTGTTAGACGTCCATGTTATATATGGTCGCAGAATGTAAGGATAGCAGTAATACTATCGTACACGGCCTTCCGTAATCAGTTTAGCGCTGTGATGATTTTCTACAGGAACTTATTTATTTGTCTATCAATATTTTCTACCCGGGCATTTTTTTCAAAGCTCACTCACACTAACATATTGGAGCGACCGTCGTGTACTAGTTTAAGTTTCTCTTACATGCTCTTACGTAAAAGGTGGTAAACGATACTTGCCAACTCATGAGCACACAGTTTATATGGCTCTCGTCATAAATCCCAGGAATCAGGACGCCATGCTGTGCATTCCTGGCAGGTTGGCGGGCAACTAATTATTTTGAAGGTAACGTGTCGGAAGCATGGATGAACGACCTGCAGCGTCTTTCAGCATACAACATTAAATCCGCCATTTTGTAGGTTTATGTTTCATTTTAATTCGCACACCTAAATCAAAACAGTATTAACTGAAAGGAGGATGGGCAAAAATGTGTCCATACAATTTTAATAATAGCCAATAGCCTAATAGCCAATAAAAACAAGCTCTATATTTTTGGAAAGGTTGTTTTATACTCTACAATTTTTGTTTAGGCAGAGAATGTCTAACAGCTGTGAGCAAAAAGTTATAGCTAAAACAATCATTTACCAATGAGACATTTATTTCGTAATATTCACCTTCGAATATTTCTTTTGGACAACATACAATGATCCTTAAATGTATTTTATGTACATGTACAGAGTATCTTACGAGACTACGACATATTTGTGGAAATTAAACCCTTTACTAATTTAAGACTTATTCACAATCACGACACTTGTGATAGTTAAATACTCTGTAACTCCCAGTTTTTAAGCGCTATTAAGTTTCTTTACACACATATTTGAAAGTTCCGGCCATAGTAAACATTACCTACAAAACAGGAGGCTTAAAAAGCCATTTAACAAACGTTTCGATTATATAAAAAATAATATTTAAATTACGGGGTTTTGTCCAGCAGTAGACGTCTTTCAGCGGATATGATGATAGCTATACGGAACCTTAAAATACTCTTGTTTCGTTTGATAATGTATAAATTGAATCGTGTCAATATCCCCCATTTCACGCAGATTAGCCTTCGATCGTCTATCCTACAATCGATACCGGTAAAACGCGGCTAAAACACATCTTACCTGAAAACCATCTCGGCTAATAGTCTTCTGGACCCATTATAGAACCTTACCGTTGGAGGAATTAATATACGCTTTTAGTTACTGTTAGAATAATATTTGGCCTAAATGTTTATGAAGCGGTTGCTTCAGTATTACTGGCATTGTTTTAAATGATGACAGTATTTTACTGTTAATGTGAATAAAGATCAACTTAAGCAAAATATCAAAATTTACACGATAACGTTGCAACAGGACACTGTACCTATGCAATGAAACCATTTCGTGGGATATTAAATAAGGATATAAATGTCACTGGATAACTTTACAGAAATCGACGTTGTCTTACGGCACGGTAAGCTCAAATTATGGATAATAAACGAATACAATAATATATCGATAAGAAATAGGTTTTTTTGGTGCCCATTGAAACGTGTTGACATTTTAATTATCGTTTATAATAACTAAATCAATTTTTTTCCTTAAAAAAAATAGACACATAATACATACAGATACTTTTAAATACATAAAAAAACCAAAACCAAGGAATAAATCATTGTGAGAAACACATAAATCAAAGGAAGAGTCGCCATCAGCATATTGGAGCGGCTTCCTTGCTCACCAACATCTGAGCAGACCTCTGTCATGGAGCTAGTGCATATTCAGATATTTTTGAACACCATGGCCGCTTCGATATGTCTGATGGTGTTTGCCACTGAACGGCTTCGTAGGCAAGGTCACTACCAACAGTCTTCGGAGGTCAAATAAAACCAAGTGTGTTTTAGTTAGATCGTTTCACTCACAAAAAAGCACATTTTGTCAAAAACAGCCCGGAATGGCAATACGAAGCAAAGTCTTCGCGTGTGAAAAAATCTCAACAAGAATTAAACTGTACATGAATTATTTTCTTGCCAATTACAAGTGTGGAGTATTTTCCACAACTTGCCACACACTAAATCACCTTGCAAGACCGTTTCAAACGCCCGAGGTCCCCATTTTATTTCTCAATCCCACCGTGCTTAGCAAAAAAGCACTGTATCTACGAATTTCTATATACATTTTCCACAAAAAGACAGAATAAGCAGTTCGTAATATTTTAATGACTTACTTCTAACCACACTATTATTTATGTTTTTCGAATATACGCGAAAATAAACTTACGTGAAAAGTGTCTTAAGACCAGAAGAAACGTTATTGTATAGAAATAAAATGAGAAACCAGCTAAGCGCCAGGTTCGTTAAAATTCTAAATGCCTCGTTGGACCTCAATGATCGTTTTACGAGTTACGGCTTAATAACAAAGGCACCATAAAATAGTTGATTTATTTATGTGTCGATACGTTATTGTTATGCTAAGATGTTACCTACTCAATAAAAAGTTAAGTGGTTCTTCATTAACAGTGATCGGATTAGGTAGTGCCATTTCGGGTGAATGGCCTTAAATATTATACTTAACATGGATAAGCCTCGGGATCCTGGGACTTATATTTTTTTACAGAACATTTTCTTGTTATGTCATAAATTGAAGAAACATGAAAAAATGAAAGAATTTTGTATTTTGTGGTGAATATCTTTTATTAATACATCTTTTATTTGATGTGTTTATAGCTGTTACTAACAGTAGTAGAAATAAAACAATTATTAAAGAAAACTCTATGACTGCTCTACTTTAGACCACCAGAACCTCAGTCCAGTTAGTAGTTAACGAAATCAAAGTCCAGTGAGATCGGCCAAAAGAGTCCCAATAAGAGCGTCTCAAAGTCCGGTAAAGAAGTAAAAATGATTGATTAAACCAATCATTTAACTACGAGTGTGAAATTAACAACTGGAAAATCATTATTAAAGGCACACATTTTTTTTTTATTTATTAGGATATAATACTAACTACATACATTTTTTATGATAGTATCGTAAAACCACATTGGTTTGTCTCGATACCTCATATGACAAAATTAGCTATTGTGCAAAAATACCCTTAAAAACCATGTTCGATAAGTAAAATTTTTATCAATATCAAACTGAGAGTAAACAAAATAACTATAAAATTGTAAATTTTCGAACAAAAATTTTACTTTTCGTATTAAATGTCATAATGCCCATCTTAACCTACGGCGCTCAGACTTGGTCATTGACTGAGGCCCAAAAGTTCCAACTAAAGGTTTGCCAGCGAGCGATGGAGCGTTGTATATTAGGTGTTCGAAGAACTGACCGGATCAGAAACACGGACCTACGCTCCAAAACTCGCATTGTAGATGTCGGTGTCAAGACTGCCAAGCTGAAATGGGACTGGGCCGGACATGTCTGCCGTATGCACCCGGAAAGATGGGCCAAATCACTCACTGAGTGGATCCCACACGATGGCCAACGGAGCAGAGGCAGACCGAAAAGGAGATGGCGGGACGACTTGGACGCGTTCTGCGGAGAATGGTGGGAACTTGCCAACAATAGGACGGACTGGAAAACGAGAGGGGAGGCCTTTGCCCAACAGTGGGACACGCAATAGCAGGCTATTAAAAAAAAAAAAAAAAAAAATTAAATGTCGGGCTTAGAAGTTATGTCCACACTAAGATAACGTACCGAAGTCCCGCGAAATGGCACTACCTAATCCGATCACTGTTCATTAACCTGGTAAGAAGCAAAATATTAGTTTTAGTACCTACAGATGGTGCTTTTTTATGAACTAGTGCGAGAAGTGGTTCATTTCTTGCCATGTGTACAGAAAAACGTGGTACGAAAAGGAAATTAGTAAATAAACTTCATTTTTAGAAATTATTTTTTTCGCACTAGAACAAAGTCAATACATCACTGTTCATGAAAATGTGTATATGTAACTGTACACCAAAAAACAATTAGAAACAGGTACAAAGGCAAATTTATTCCTGTAAGGGATCTCTTCCAGTTAACCTTTGAGCAAAAGAGTTACGTACGAGTATGTAACTTATTTGCTCATTTCATCAGTACTACTACCTATAATTTACCTTGATTTGAACCTGATAGTTACGTTAAATTAGTTCTGATGTCGTGTTTT
>JALPQI010012469.1:0-34562 GCA_025490895.1 Thaumatotibia leucotreta | reverse complement strand
TATTCTTTCATTTAAGGGTAAAATCAGGTCAGTAAACTTTGTAATTGAAACTAAAAACGCGAAATTCAAAATGCAGGAGGTCCGCTATCTAAGTGTTTCATACAAATGGGAAGTCGTGTTGCAAAGCTGCAATTTTTGTATATTATATACGTATAGGCTCTATAGGGATGTACGAAAATGCATATTACAAGAAAACAAAAACAAGGATTTAGGTATAGGACGTAAATAACTGAAAAAAACATCGGACTTCTTTTAGTTTTTGACGTTTAACTAAAAAACTATAACTTTTTGATAGTAATTGCTATAAAACTATGAAAGAATATTAAATTTGAAAGGATTTGAGCTACCTTGCATTACCCTAAATTATATAGATTTAGAGATACGACATTTCAAAATGTGCCCTTCATTAAGTTAAGAAAATAAATGCATGTTTTGAAGCCTCGTATACCCACAACTATAAGACTTACAGTAATTGTTATCGGCTCAATTTGTTCCAAATTTAATGTAGTTATTATCTACAATTACTTTTTTTTCTTAGTGCGAACGTTTTGCCAATATTTAGTGAATAGCTTTAACGTAACCTAAAATTTGTTTATGTTTTGATAAAAGGGCACTTTATGAAATGTCGTATCTCAAAATATATATAACTTACGGTGATGCAACGTAGCTCAAATCCTTTCAAATGTTCTTTCTTAGTTTTATGGCAATCAGCATCAAAAAGATAATAGATTTTAAGTAAAACGTCAAAAACTAAAAAAAGTGCGAATTTTTTCCGTTTTTTACGTCCTATGACCAAATTATTTTTTTGTTTTTCTTTTAATATGCATTTTCGTATATATCTATAAGGCCTTTATAATATGCCAAAATTTCAGCTTTGCAACTCAACTTGCGATTTGTATGAAAAACTTAGATAGCGGGCCTCCTGCCTTTGGAATTTCGGGTTTATACTTTCAACTACAAAGTTCACTGACCTAATTTTACCCTTAAATTAAAGAATATTAAGTGCGCTATAAGGTCATCATTGCATGTTTTTCGTAGCATAATTAGGTGAGGCCATATTAAGTCGAAAACGTTAGCAAAACACAAAATTTTATCTAGTTTACAAAAAGGGGTACTTTTTAAAGTCTCGAATATTTAAAACTATAAGACCTACGGTAATGCATGATAGCTCAACTTGTTGGAAATTTATTAGTCTTTAAACGTTTATTTACATGTGATATCAAAAAACGTAAGGTTTTTTTAATAAAAATCAGAAACTAAAAAATGGCCCTAAATTTCGCAGTTTTTCACGTACTACCCAGCTAGCACAACTTTTTTTTGCTTGCAAAATATGGTTTTATACTGTCCTATGGTGTCTAAACAACATACCAAAAATGCAGCGATGCTACTTGATTTGCGAGTTTAGGGTAAAATTATGTACGATTTGACCGTACTACAATAGCAAGAATAAAATAGTATTTGATAGGAAGAAATGAAAATAGGTGCTTAATAATCTAGTAATTATAATAATGACACAAAAACAACACCAAGCGTAAAGCAAGCTACCACATAAATTTTAAAATTAGCGCATTTTTCACTCACAGTTGATTTAATCTCTTGGAAAGCTGCCAGAAAGTTAGCCTTACTAGCCGCAGCCAAGTCTTTAGTCAAAGCCGCAGCCAAGTCTTTAGTCTTTACAAAACTGTGTTAAGTAATTCAAAAGATTAGCCTTTTTAAATTTATGATGAATAAAATTGGTATTACAAGGAGTTTAGTACTGAACTACCTTTTACGAACTGTCAACCAATGGAATGCCTTGCTAGGATCTGTGTTTCCGCATGTGCACTGAAAAAAATATTTACCAAAGTGACTTAGGTTGGCTGTATTACGAGGAAACTTTGATATACCTATATGTAACAAATTCTTGCTATCAAATTTACAAAACTAAAAAGGTTGAAGTCGATACCAGAGTTCTGGTGAAATCAACAAAAAACATTGTATATTATACCAAACAAGTGGTGTAATCAACAAAAAAATTATGTAACGGTCATTCTCCAGATTTGTGCTAGAATCCTAATTAACACGTCGCTTTTTTTCTACTTACTTTTCAATGAATATCTTTACAAACATAGTAACATATTGATCGTAGAAACTTAAATGTCTATGCGTCACTTTATAATTATGAAAGGATAATTATTTAAAAACAATCAAAATTTATGTGACGTGTGAATTAGAAAAAGGACGTGTTAATTAGAACATTACACTTTTGGAGGGCGCGTGAATTATGAAAACGACGCGTTAATTATAATATTTTAGATTTTGCTTGACGTGTGAATTAGAAAAAAAAAGTTACAAACTAACATTTCATTCCATATTCGAGAAAATATTATTTACGTAGGTATAAGTAGTGAGTTTTTATCGATAGATATCACTTATTCCATATATTTTATAACCAATTTCTAATTAACGCGGTCATTTTTGACGCGTGAATTAGACGCGTTATTTAGGTTTTCTTGAAAAATAAAAAATATCTTGTTTTTTGTACATGCAATATACTACAGAATCTAATATGTATTAAATAATGCGATTTTTAATGTATACTGTAATTCTCGGCGCAATAGAGTTACTAGTTGAATTTTAAAATGTGAACGTGTTAATTAGAAATTTTGTGAACCAAGCCGCGTGAATTAGAGACAATGGTTCATAGTCTCCTTCCAGAACACTACTGACACGCCCATCCCACACAGGACTCTAGACACGACTGTGGGCTAGACCAAAAGGCGATAGTGAGGTCCGTACCTACATTCAGAGTGCTCGTATGACAATGACTAGATGTGACGCGTCAATTAGGACAGGTTTCGAGACAAAGTGTTGATCGTTGATATCTTAGTCATATAGTACTTTATTCATTTGATATTTTTTGTACCATTAAAAGGTATTTTGTTTTGTTCAAAGAACTAGCTTTCGTTGGCGTTTCTTCATGTATATCGTAAGGAGAAATTAATATGTTAGTGAATCGGGTAGTGGGACGCGACGTGTGAATTAGGAGAATGACCCTTAACGTATTTTTTTCTACCCTTTGTGTTTAATATACGTACATGAAACTTCATGTACAGCTGAAAACGAATACAGTCTATGCTCAAAAAATATAATATATGAGAAAACTTATAGTTTAATATTTTTAAAGAGCGAAGACATGTAAAAATGCACGCCTGGAGAATGACCGGTAATCAACCAAATTAATTTAGTAGAAAGCCAACATAAAAAGAATGGTAAAATAAATAAAATAAGTAAAAAAAGTTTTAAGTTAAACGGTTTTTATTGCACCAAAAACTAGAAAATAAAAATTTGTTATAACTAACCGTAGATGCAACTTTCTGTAGATTACTCACGTGAAACTATTATCACTGTAGTTTTCCCAAGTCGGATGCTGAAAGCCACGTTTAGCATCTATGTCAGTGGATTAAGCGTTACCTAATCGGAAACTTTTACTAAACTGAAATAAAAACGTGGGGCGTACGCAATTGTGATTAAGTCACTATAGTTATTTAAGAACACACATATAAATCAAGACAGCAATAGTGTAATAAGTTTTGTTCTGGCCTTGATAAAAGCTATTTACCTCTTTGGAAGTGATGGAACAGATGGATGATTAATTGCAAAATTAAAGCTACAATTACATACTTTGAACTTGTATGTTTCTTTCTTCATAATAACGCCCCACGTTTTTATTTTAGTTCAGTAAAAGTTTCTGATTAGGTAACGCTACCGGAGAGTGGAAATACTAAGATGATGTTTAAATCGTTGTAAATACTGTTTTTATTTATTATTTCTATATATTTTGAATACGTTGATGTAAAGAATTTTAGTAGGTATTTATTTTTTACTGTGAAATGAATTGGAGATGGATTTAAATATGCGAAAGGTAAATTAAAATATTTCCACCAATATGTTCGCCGTTGTGTTTCGCTTACGTTTTTAAGAACATAATATGGTCGATAATTGGCTCTTGACGTTTAATACTGTTTATTTACAGCATAAAGGGGGCATAGATACATTATTAGTCAAATATATCTGTAACGTTTGTAATAACTAGACGATGAGAAATAGAACTCAAAAAATTTGTCAGGTTGTTCGAGGAGGCAACAGGCAACTGATAAATCTTCGGAAGAGGTTTTAAGTGTCGGAGAGTCGGAACTATCAGCTAACAAACGAGACCTAGTGTGGCTGGACAATGATATAGAATTTTACTGGCATATGTAATCGACTCCTGCCTAAGTTATTCTATAGCAGTCGAATGCTATAGCAGTATGCGTCGTTAACTACCATATTTCTCATGTGTCATAATGACACGTATGCTATAGCGTGTACAAAATTTCCATACAAATTTATGTGTCATTTTTGGTCGGAAGCCAAACTCCTTACCGTCCGTGAACGTGTTAATATCTCGATTGACAAATAAAAACCAAAGGCTCGTCGTGGTTAATGTAAGGTTGAATGCCCGAAGTATCTCAAATGGACGTGTTATTCATACAATAAGTACCTTAGATAACAGAGATCTGACAATAAGGAATACATCAATCAATTTGGTTTATTGAGAATTTCAAGTTTAAAGTCGAATTTCGAGACTATAAAATATAAACTCATTCTCTGAGTCGACCAACCAGAGGACCGCAGGTCTGACGGAACGTCCGACGCGAACCGAGGGCCTAAATGGTCAATCCATGCAATCGATCAACCGAAGGGCTACTCACGCTGTCACTCTATCAGCTGGAGGGCCGCAGGCCCGTCGGCTCGCCCTTCGTGAACCACTCACGCTGTCACTCTATCAGCTGGAGGGCCGCAGGCGCGACGGCCCGCCCTACGCGAACCACCCACGCTGTCACTCTATCAGCTGGAGGGCCGCAGGCCCGACGGCTTGCCCTTCACGATTTACTCACGCTGTCACTCTATCAGCTGGAGCGCCGCAGGCCCTACGGCTCTCCCTATACGATCCACTCACGCTGTCACTTTATCAGCTGGAGGACCGCAGGCCCGACGGCTCGCCCTACGCGATTCACTCACGCTGTCACTCTATCAGCTGGAGGGCCGCAGGCCCGACGGCTCGGCCTACGTGAACCACTCACGCTGTCACTCTGTCAGCTGGAGGGCCGCAAGCTCGACGGCCCGCCCTTCGCGAACCACTCACACTGTCACTCTATCAGCTGGAGGGCCGCAGGCCCGACGGCTCGCCCTACGCGATCCACTCACGCTGTCACTTTATCAGCTGGAGGACCGCAGGCCCGACGGCTCGCCCTACGCGATTCACTCACGCTGTCACTCTATCAGCTGGAGGGCCGCAGGCCCGACGGCTCGCCCTACGCGAACCACTCACACTGTCACTCTATCAGCTCGAGGGCCGCAGGCCCGACGGTCCGCCCTACGCGAACCACTCACGCTGTCACTCCATCAGCTGGAGGGCCGCAGGCCCGACGGCTCGCCCTACGCGATCCACTCACGCTGTCACTTTATCAGCTGGAGGACCGCAGGCCCGACGGCTCGCCCTACGCGATTCACTCACGCTGTCACTCTATCAGCTGGAGGGCCGCAGGCCCGACGGCTCGCCCTACGCGAACCACTCACACTGTCACTCTATCAGCTCGAGGGCCGCAGGCCCGACGGTCCGCCCTACGCGAACCACTCACGCTGTCACTCCATCAGCTGGAGGGCCGCAGGCCCGACGGCTCGCCCTACGCGATCCACTCACGCTGTCACTGTATCAGCTGGAGGACCGCAGGCCCGACGGCTCGCCCTACGCGATTCACTCACGCTGTCACTCTATCAGCTGGAGGGCCGCAGGCCCGACGGCTCGCCCTACGCGAACCACTCACACTGTCACTCTATCAGCTCGAGGGCCGCAGGCCCGACGGCTCACCCTACGCGAACCACTCACGCTGTCACTCCATCAGCTGGAGGGCCGCAGGCCCGACGGCTCGCCCTACGCGAACCACTCACACTGTCACTGTATCAGCTGGAGGGCCGCAGGCCCGACGGCCCGCCCTACGCAAACCACTCACGCTGTGAGTCTATCAGCCGGAGGGCCGCAGGACCGACGGCTCGCCCTACGTGAACCACTCACGCTGTGAATCTATCAGCCGGAGGGCCGCAGCAATGATATACGGTACTAAACCGTGGTCGCTTACAATGGGCCTCATAAGAAGGCTCAAAGTCACCCAAAGTGCAATGGAGAGGCTTATGTTAAGAGTCTCTCTGCGAGATCGGATTACAAATGAGACCATCCGCAGCAGAACCAAAGTAACCGATATAGCTCTTCGAATCGCTAAGCTGAAGTGGGCGGGGCTCATCGCGCCTGGATTCCGTGGAACCGATGGCCGTTGGGACGGTAAGGTTCTCGAGTGGCGGTCACGTACCGGAAGGCGCAGCGTGGGTAGGCCCCCCACAAGGTGGACTCGTGACCTGGTGAAGGTCGCTGGATGCGGGTGGCACAGGGCCGGTCCTTGTGGCAATCTTTGGGGAGGCCTATATTCACCAGGGATCGTCTTTCAGCTGATATGATGATGATGATGATAATTAAATCCGTATATTTCTACCAAATATCTAAAGCAGTACTGCAAAATCTACATATCGCTAAACCTAGCGGTTGTGGCAGGCAGTAACACTGGAGTATCAGATTTGAGGAGTTGGATTTTAGTATTAAATTCGCATGTTTCTACTTAATATCTAAAGAACTTCTTTAAAATCAAGATATCGATAAAAGATAAACCTTGCGGTTATTGTAGGCAGTACTGCAGCATCAGGAGTAAGGAGTTGGAAGTCAAGGACAGGCTGTTAGTATTTGATTATGCCAAACATGCTATACTTTCATTTTCACGTGTCTAACACTCTCGGTTAAGGTAAGCAGTACGTCTGCAGCATCAGACTTTGAGGATACAAGGATACAAATATTATAATATTGCATTGTCATGGGGACTTGATAAGAGTTCCAAATTTTATTGATTTCGGTGAAGTAGAAGTGGTCGAAAAATCAATCACAAGATTTGAAGCATCGACGACAGTTGATACGCGGTGAAGTTAATAAAAACCGTTTAAAAAAAAGAAATCACCTTAAAAGTCAACAAGGCGTAGCTTCATGGTTGGAGTTGATTTCGATGTGTATTATAATTTTAATAAGTTGAGGTGGCGTAAATATAAAAATCTAATAAACCACGAAAAAATTTATCCTAAAAAAATTAGACGAAGGTAAAACTCTCAGAACTCCAATACTTTAAATATTTCATAGGAGTGGACTTGAGAGTTTAGAGGTTATTCAATATAGGTTTTATTAAATTTAATTTTTACTGAGAATATCTGTTACTTTAACTTGACCCCGCAATTACCCTTTCAAGGAGCGAAAATGTTAGCTTTGTCCTTTTTTGATATTTTGAACGAAATAGCTGGTCTAGCCAAGATGCCATTTTGCAATCGTATACGATAAACGATACGTAATAACGCTAATAAATTAAAAGGAAAAGTCACGTGACCCAATTGGTCATGTTATTATTATTATGATCACTTGACTAATCGCTTATTGTATACGATTGCAAAATTGCATCTTGGCTAGGCTTGACACTTTTATGGGAGTTGGAAAACAACTCTAAATATTATATTGATCTGAACTTTCGCGATTACCACTCATATTTTAAAGTAATTTAAAGACAAACAGCCTCTACATAGGAGGTTAGTACCTCCTATGAAACAAAAAAAAAACTATATTTCATTCTAACACTTTGTCGGTGTGGTTTATACATATACTTGTACAGTCGACAAAAAAGTCTCCTTTACAGCTCACAAGTGCAAACATCTTACCACGGATGCGCGATACACATAGAAACTCGGTTGCAACGAACGCTCATGCTGTCGCGTGACGCGACAGCAAGAGCGTGCTTGCACGTGCACGTTTGCACGTCTTTGTACGTGTTTGCAGCGTGTTTGCACTTGTGAGCTGTAAAGGAGACTTTTTTGTGTACCAAGTTGCAAATTTCTTGTATGACCGGGCTATGTTGCGGACAAACAGACAGACGGATGGGAGGTTTCCTAGTTCACTACGAAACGGAACCCTAAAATTGACAAAGTCTATTGCTGGTGGTAGGACCTCATGCACGGTCCGCCCGGATAGTTACCACCGTCTTACCCGTTAACCCGCCGCTAAATAGCAGTGTTTGTACTGCTGTGTTTCGGTTTGGGGGTAAGATAGCCGGTGTAATTGCTGGCATAGATAGAGGCAATCCATCTAAGTCCTCAGGCAGTGCATAGGCGATTTTTTGATCACTATGTCAATGGGCTTCAGTTCCTGCTTTACATCAGGTGGGCTGAGAGCTCAGTAAAGTTGTCTACCTTCGTCACATAAAAAAAGTCTATCTACGATTACATCTCATCTTCCTGAGTATTGGTATCTGAAAAGTAATTTTATTAAATTCAAACTTTGATTGTAGTTTGCGATGCCGCCGGCTCAGATTGCAAGAATATTGATGAATGATGACTTGATGACCGATAATTACTGTTGGAAATATCTTTGAGTAAGATAAATATTTCACGAAGGGAAAATTGTTTGAATAGCGACCAATAAAATAAATGATTAAATGAATGTACATTGAATTCTTTGATCCAAACAAAGTAATGCGGGAATCAGACTGCTTCGTTCGCCGCATGCAAACTATGTCGTTTGTCTGGCATCCTCATACTTTGATTCGACGGCCATATTAAGGCGCACGTTTGGTCTAAATAGACCAAACGTGCGAATGCTCATTCTATCCCCCATTCTACGAAATTCGATCGTTACACAAAACGTGATTCGTCGAAATTCGTTGATTTCGTAGAGTGGGGAATAGAATGAGCATTCACTCATTTGGTCTAAATCTAAATCTAATATTTTGGGTTCCTCTCAGTTGTTTAAGGTTAGCCGAGAGTGATCCTTTTCAGGGACACCTTGTTGAATTGTTTTTTTTTTCACTTTGTTATGTACTTTTTTGTGAAATAAAGTGCTCTTCCTATTACTAATTTAGACTCACGTGCATGTTGTCTCATCCTAATGTTTTGATTGTGTATTTGCGGTTGTGGTCTCAGACATTTCGTCCAGATTTAGTTTTTATACCTAAGATGCAAAGGCGAAAATACATCAATTATTATTATTCATTGTAGACAGACAGATGGACAGACCAAAATGGCAAAACTAAAAGTGTTCCTATTTTACTATGTACCCCTAAAATCATATATTATAGTCGAGTTGAGAACCTTCTTTTTATGACAATTATGACGTCGGCTGAAAATTAAAAGGTAACAAAATGGATGTTGAGAAATATTTCTATCTCGAGATTGCTCTTGTATTACGTAATAACTTACGAAATAATCCCCGCCTTCCCTAAAAGCTAATTTACTATTCTCTTGCTAAGTTTGGAGTTACGTTTTCGTTGTTGAATTTTCGGGAGAACTTATTACGTAAATATGAGTTTGACTCTCACTGGGACGAAATTCTAAATTAAATACGTAATGTTGCCAACGAACCAAAGTGACCGGCATGACCCTGAATTTTTTATGTACGCACATAATATTATTAGTGATCTAGATGCGTTCAAAAACCATAGGACATGACGAGGATTATTACAATCAGTTTGACTACAGGAACTTTTTTGTCTGTGTATGTAGATAAAATATGTAATGGAAAGTCAACATTAAAGTACCGATTTTTGTAAAGAAATGACAAAGTTTGGACTATTTTAGGTGCGTTCCATGAAAAAGTCTATTGTCGGGAATGTGACGGCTATGACAGCTACCTTAGATATATATGGAAAGTGCCAGAATTCTCTATAAATATAAACATCCAGTCATAAAATTAAGATACACCAAAAATTGTATTCGTAACTTTTTTAGACGTACGCGAAGAACGGCGTCACGTACCCGACATTCCTGTGAAATACAAACATACTCTTTATTTATTTTCTAAATATTCCATACCGGTCATAATTTGACTTGTTCTATTGTTTTACTTGTATTAGAAAACTTATAGGTAGTTATGGCATCAGAATATAATATTATTGATATGAGTTGAACCAATCATGAAAAATAAGTATTGTGGATTATCTGTACAGTTTTATTCTTCGCCGATATACATAAAAATATATTACTTGTGGAGAAACTCACCTAGTACCCCATTTACACTTTTATAATCATCGAGTTTGAATATTATGAGGCCATAAACTATTATATTCGAAATTTGAGAGTGATGCAGGACCAACTATTTTCTGTTAAGGTGCAGAGACCAAACGAGCCCCCACTCTACGAAATCAACGAAATTTGAGTAATCATGTTTTGTGTAACGAATGAATTTCGCAGAGTGGGGGATAGAATGAGCAAACGCTCGTTTGGTCTAAATGCTCCTTTACATAATCTCTAGATACCTACATATTTCTTATTTTTAGCATAACAAAAACAACCGCACTATTCGAATCCGCTTCGTTTCATACAAACCACGATACAGTCTATAAATGTCCTACGCTCGCTGCATTTGAAAACCGAACGTCATAACACAATTCCGTATTCCAGATAGCTACTGTTCTAAGAGTCCATTTTCCGTTATTACCTTTGCTAACCGAGCTCCACAGAACCCACCAAAGTCGAACTCCCAAGGAAACCTTTCACTTAAGACCCGGCCACGACATTGGTCTAAAACGACCGGCGGCGAGCGAATCCATGAGTTGGAGCGAGATGCCGATATGGGAACTCCCTCTCGCACGTATGGTTTTCCGCTAAGCCGGTCGCATTAGACCAATGTCGTGGCCGGGCCTTTAAAACTGAAAGGCACCAGACGATCTGGGACATTTTGAGGATTTAGTATCCGTCACTCAACAAAGTACTTCTTTCGCGTTGATTTTTTACGCCATTTATACTTGGAATCACGAGCTGCGGTAAAAAGAGTGATCTAAATGTGCTATACAATTTATGTTCTTTGCATGTGGCTACTGTTTTACAATGGTTGAAAAATATAAACATAATGAAAAAATCGTTCAAAAACCCATTGACGTGCTAAGAATGAAAGCGTTAGAGATTTTTAGCAAATATGTATAACATGAAATAAAGTTAGGAGACGGTCATGGCATGAAAAAAGATTAAAGGGATTAGAAATTCAAAGGAAATACTTATTTTCCCGAAATTTGTTCAGGCACGGATCCAGGATTTAGTTCAGGGGTGGGGGGGGGGGGGGGCATTGCCTTATCATAATACTTTACACAGAAATCTATTTATTCAATCGTTAAAAAAATGTATCTAGGCATGCCTAGGTCCAGTGTCGGGAGGGCCAAGTGCCGCCATTGCCCCGCCTTAGATCCGTGCAAGGACCGAAACCGTTATTTTTTCTATACAAAAAGATCGGTTCTTTTTTCTTTCTTTTTCGTTCTTCAGTATATAAAATGTAAGTTAATGGAGTAATTTAAAAATATGATATTGTAAATTACATAAAATATTGAGCACTACAGAGTATACGACATTTTAAAATATTGGGCTATTTAGAAAGTTTTGTTGTAATACCGGTTTCGGTCCCTAAATCCGCGCCTGGATTTGCTAGACTCCTACGTGCGTTTAGAATACCGTCTTGAATGTTTTATTCACGCCACAGCGCTAGTTGGTGGTAATGAAGCGTTTCTCGTGGCAAGACCAGATCCAGAATGCAAGGACGATAATGAACACTTTACAATGGAAGTAGAATATCTTTTGTTCGTTATTTCTGAAGATACACTAGACTATTAGGAAATGGTATAGAACTATAAAAGAGCGAGAAAAATTAAGTTCGAAACGAGTGGCGACAAATTAAAACATGACCGAAGGGAGTGGTTCAAATCTACACGAGTTTCCTTTTGTCACGTGTATACGACGGTTTTAAGTGTAGATGACAAAAAATTAACCACTTCGACTTACGACTTCAAAAAAACATCAATTGTAGGTACTGAAAAATATAAATTTGTCATTTTTTTATAATTTTAATATGTTACTCGATATCTCCTACAATCTCAATCCGATTTTAATTTTTTCATCGAACGTATGTATATAATCTATAACCTGACTGAGACGGTCCCGTTGGCATTAAGTCGGGATCTTATGACGGAATTTCGGATAAATAAGATAAGGTCATTTTTTCAATTATTTGAATTTGATGATTATACACCGTGTTTTTATTGATTTCCGTTAAATTAAAGACAAGCTTATTTAGGTCAAAAATTATCAATTTCTCTAAAAAGTTGGTATCTTAACTCTTACTGTTATTGAATTATTAAGAAAAAACCGGCCAAGTGCGAGTCGGACTCGCGCGCGAAGGGTTTCGTACCATTATCGATTTATTATAAAAAAATACAGTTAAATCAACCTACCTCAAAAACTATAGAAGATAATTTAATCAAACCAAAAATCGTTGATAGAGTTTATTAATGTGCATAACATATATTTTTTTTAGAATTTTATATCGCGTTGTTTAAAAAATAGAGGGGGGGGACACATTTTTCAGACTTTGAGAGCTGATATCTCGAAAACGATTTGCTTAAACAAAAATAAGATTTATAAACCTTCATATCATTTTCAAAGACCTTTCTATTAATACCCCACACGCTTATATACAACAAAAAAAAAAAATTCTATCCCTCAGTTACATATATGGAGGGCCCCCACCCCAATGGTTTTTTTTTACAATTTAGTATCATAATCCTAAAGCGGTTCATATAACACATATCCTTACCAAATTTCGTTCCTGTAGCATTTATAGTTTCCGAGTAAATCGGCTGTGACAGACGGACAGACGGACAGACGGACATGACGAATCTATAAGGGTTCCGTTTTTGCCATTTTGGCTACGGAACCCTAAAAATAAGTTTAATGAATGAACAAGTGTATTGCAACCTTTATTACATCCTAATATTACTTATTTTGACAAGTGCCGTCAGTCACCTGAGATCTTATTCTTAAGGTTCTCTCACACTTGCTATTTCAATTATCTATATATATAAAAGAAGAAGCTCCCTGATAAAGATGCACACACAGCCTAAACCCCTGGTCCTATAGACTGCAAATTTAGCACGTAGGTTCCTTTTATGGTGTAGACGAGTACTAAGAAAGGATTTTTCAAAATTCACCTTCTAAGGGGTTGAAATGGGGGTCCAAAGTTTGTATGGCGAAATAAGATTGGTAGAACTATTTTATCCAAAATTTCACAAGAGTATTCTTTAAAGTAATTGAGTAAAGGTATGCTTAAGGATTTTTAAAAATTCAACCCCTGAAAAAGGTAAAAAGGGTGACAAAGTGAAAAAAATCAAGATGGGTATCGTTTTTATAGTTTATCGAGTCGTAGATCACGAAAACAATCACGATTTTAAAATTTAACGCGGCGGACGTGAAATACTATGTACACGGTTAGATAGATAGATAGATAGAATACTCTTTATTGCACACCTTAACAAAAAAGAAAACATGGTTAAAACAGACGATTATACATAGAGGTACACAACAGGCGGTCTTATCGCTATAAAGCAATCTCTTCCAGACAACCTTTGGGTAGCGGAAACAAAATAGTGAAACAGTAGGTTTGAAACATTTTAAGTGTGAAACAGTAGGTTTGACAGATTGCAACATTTTAAGAAGCACATTTATCACACACATTTAAAAGTACATATACATATATATATATTATAAATATACAAAACATACATATATATACATATATATAAATAAATATATACCTACATATAAAAATAAAAATAAAATATGGAAAAACTAGCCATACACCTAAACCAGCCAATCCAGCCATAGATATGCCAGTAAACGACCAAAATTAAGACTACCTACTATAGTTATGGGAGTAAAAAGTGATCTTTAAGTCGTTTTTTAAATATATTCAGAGATTGAGCGCGCCTAACATCCGGCGGCAGGGAGTTCCAAAGACGAACAGCCAGGAATGTAAAAGAACGGTTATAAAATTTTGAAGACGAGGATGGGACGGAAAGAAGTAGATTTTGTGACGACCTGACCGAACAAAGATAATTGAAACGTTCTTTAAGATAGCGAGGGGTTTCAGGGAGAAATAGGACACGATATAGAAGGCATAAAAGGTGAAAGTTACGTCGGAAACGTATAGGGAACCACTTAAGCTGCAAACGGAAATGAGAAACGTGGTCAAACTTACGCAAACCAAAAATAAACCGGATACTGACATTTTGAATTCGCTCTAGCTTATCAAGTTGTTCCTCAGTCAGATCAAGATATGATACGTCGGCATAATCCAATATAGGGAGGAGGAGAGTTTGGGCAAGCGCAATCTTGGTCGAAATGGGTAGGAAATTACGCAACCTTCTAAGAGAACCCACAGCTGCAAACGTCTTTCTGCTCACTTCACTAACCTGAGGCACCCAAGATAAGGTACTGTCCATAATAATTCCTAAGTTTTTAACTTGTTGTGAGTAGGGAATTAATACACCATCAAAGTAAATAGGGGCAAGATTATTAAAATCAAGTTTGGCTAGTAATTTAGAGCTACCAATTATAATGCATTGAGTTTTATTAGGATTAACTTTAAGGCCAAAATCAAGAGTCCAGTTTAAGATGCTTAACAAGTCGCTATTCACAGTATCAATGACAGATAGAATATCACCAGTCACACTCTGACAGTAAATTTGAAGGTCATCGGCATAAAGGTGATAATGTGAAGATAAATTTTTAGTTATTGAACTAATAAACAAAGAGAATAGTAAAGGTGACAACACGCCGCCTTGCGGTACGCCGGCCAACGTACTGCACCAAGAAGAACGGAATTCATCCACCTTTATACATTGCCGACGGCCAAATAAATAACTACGAAACCATCCAATTACCGCAGGAGACATATTAAGAGAACGCAGTATACCGAGTAGAACGTCGAAGTCAACAGTATTGAACGCATTACTAAAATCTAGCAGCGTCAATACTGTTAACCTCTGAGCGTTCATTCCCGAACGAATGTCGTCGGTGATCTTCACTAAAGCAGTAGCCGTACTATGACCAGGACGGAAACCAGACTGGAAGGGGTTAAGGAGATCAAATTTGTTGAGAAACCCTGTGATCTGTTGGTTAACAAGACGTTCAAGAACTTTAGACAAGAAGGGAAGGATGGAGATAGGACGATAGTCAGGAAACGAAGATGGATTAGGCTTTTTCGGAATAGGAACAATACAGGCATCCTTCCATAGAGACAGAAAGGAACACGAGGAAATCGAATTATTTAGGATAACGGATATGACAGGTACAAGCAGGTCAAGGAGGGGAAGAATCATAGCACGACTAATACAATCAACACCGACGGCATTCGACGTAATGGCAACTATGCTCTTCTTAATATCACTGTCAGTAAAAGGCACGAAACAGAAAGGAGATGAGTCAGGAGCTGGAAGAGAAGAAAGATATTGCAGAGTTTTTTCTTTAGCGTGGCCACCAAACGTAGCAGAAGCCGAGAAGTGCTGGTTAAGCAAATTGAAGTCCACATTTTTAGTGGAGGCGTGCTCTTGGGATTTACCAACTCCAAGCGACTTAAGAAAACGCCACACCTTCGCGGGATCACCGTTTTCTACGGACTGGTGAATATATCGTCTTTGCGCGTTTCTACAAATGGTATTACAACGGTTTCGCAGGATGTGATAGCGAGACTTACTAGCATCAGAAGGATTGGACTTATACCTCGACCTTAAGAAATTCTTTTTGTCCAGAAGCAATTTAATATCTTTTGTCAGCCAAGGAGCAGGTAAATGTTTTACCTTGATAGACCGGACTGGGGCATGCACATCATAGAGCTGGCCAAGTAAAGAATTAAAAAGCGACACTTGTTCATCTACAGTATCAGCTCCAGAGATAACACCCCAGTCAATTTTCAAAGCGTCCTCAAGAAGCTTACCCGCATCCATACAACCAAAATTGCGCTGAAACAGGATTTTAGCTTTCATCTTAGGTGGTCTAACTTTATATGACAAATAGAGTAAGTCGTGGTATGAAAAAGCATCGGCCCCAAACTGGCCAGACTTGGCGACATGAGGAAGGGAGGACGTTAAAGAGAGATCTAATAGGGAAGGTACACAATTTGGAAAATGATGTGTAGGGCCGGAAGGAAGTATGTTTAGCTTGCACGAATGAACCAGAGACTTCAAAGAACGGGTTCGGTTGTCATCTTTAAGGAGACAAGTATTGAAGTCACCCATTATAATATGGTGCTGAAATGAGGGCATAAGATCTTCGAGAAGGCTCTCTAAAGAGGAAAAATAATTAACGTGCAGCGAAGGAGAGTAGAAGACACCAAGGAGAAGTTTTGTATGTGAAAAGGAAATGTCAAGAAATAGGTATTCTGCAACATCAGAAGAAGGGGAAGGTGCTGACATGCGGATAATAGAGAAGGGTATGTGGGAACGGAGGTAAATGGCAACCCCTCCGCCAGCTCTCCCGGGGCGATCATTCCTAATTAAGTTAAACCCAGGCAAAGAATAGGAGGTAGAGGGGAGACACGGCTTAAGCCATGATTCCGACACAAGAATCGCATGAATATTTTTTAAGTCAAACGTAGCAAGAAAGTCTGTATAATGTGACGGAATACTTTGGGCATTAATGTGTACAAAGTTGAGATTTTTACTGACCTGACTAAGCTCTGAATCTAATAAATCATGGAGTGAGGGAGGTAGGCTACAAAAACTGTCACTTGATGTAGAATCCGATGAAAAAGACATAAAGTTACTGTCATCTTCAGACTCACTACTATGACCACACTGGTGCATATAAGGTTAAAATAATGTAGGCTGTTAAAAATATATACTTATATAAAACAAAAAACAATAAGTAAATAAATTAAAATAGACTAAATAAATAGATAGAAAAAGTGCCTAAACACGCAAGTATCACGCTACCCACCAGCTTTTAGAAGAACACAAACAAATAAAAACAGAATTACTCAGAAAACCGAAACGCACTAATTTTACTACAGCAACACTGAAAGATGGATGTCATTTTGCGTAACGTCAAATGTCACAAATCGCAACTGAAACTGACAGAAAAGAAGCTAAAGCTACAAGTCATTAAGTTGGAACAGGTTAATTATTAACAAAACAATAATGAAGGTGGATTTTAAAATACTACTACACGGCCAAAATGAAAAGTCACAGGAAGTATAATACGACCAACAGCACAAGTACACGCTCAGCGCCTCACATCTTGGGCTTTACCACCGCACGCCTCTCTCTCCTGGCCGGAACTTTACCAGCCTGCGGTGCTCCGTCCGAGGCACCCGGGGCTGGCTCAGCGGCATTGGCAGCACACGACGGAGTTTGCGCACCCGGCAGGCTCTCCACTTCAGAGACGCTGTTCGCACGGCGACGCACGCCATCCTTACCAAGGACAATCACATCACCGTTCCAGCTCCAACAATTTCGCACTCCAAAGCGTTCACGTGCTACCATGAAAGCGCTGTGACGCGGCTTAGTCAAGAACTCGCCAAGTGTCACCCCCGTGCCCTTTAACGCTACCTTGCCAAACGTTAAATGAATTTAACAAGGATCGCACTTGCTGACCTTGCTGCGGCCGCTTCGCCCACCCAACCGATGACAACGCTCAACCTCAGCAACCGTAAAATCGTTCCGGATAGCCCGCAGTGTACTGGCAACAAGTTGTGTGGTATCTTCAGAGTCCTCTTCAGCTACGCCATGGACCAACAGCATCTTGCGGCGAGAACGCGTTTCAATTTGATCCACTTGGTCCGTTAAAAGCTCAACCTGCTTCTGAAGGCTCTCGAGGGACTTCATGACAAACTCCTAGCTAGCCGACAATGAAGCAACTGTAGGGCTAGCTGTATCGGCTCTGTCAAGGCCTGCCTGGAACGCAGCCATCTGTTCCTTAAATGTGTTGTTCAATTCCAAAACAGAATTTTTTAATGAATCCACTTGTGACATTGTGTTGAGTAGTGATTCCCGGATATAAGCAAGGATAATGCCGGTAGGTGAAAAGCGTCACTATTGCATATATTTAAGCAAAGTTTCAAGTCTAGAAAGCAATTAATTATCTTACGGTTGTGATGTGACGGTTATGGTGTGATGGGGTAAAATTCGAAAAATATCAATATAATTTTATTATTAATTTTTATTTATGTTCATTTCTGGTTCTAGAGATTCCAAATTTAGCGCGTAGGTTTCTTTGAGGATGTAGGGGTGCTCTTAAAAGGTTAAGTCGAAATCCACTCCTTAGAGGGTGCAATGGGGGTCCAAAGTCAGTATGGCGAAACAAGATTAGTTGGACTATTTTGTCCGAAACTTCCTAGGAGTATTCTTCAAAGTAATAAAGACCTGTTTGCAGGTTTTTTGAAAATTTAACCACTGAAAAAAGTAAAAAGGGTGAGTAAGTGAAAAAATCAAGTTGGGTATCGTTTCTATGGTTTATCGGGACGTAGATCACAAAAACGATTTTAAAATTTAACGCGGCAGACGTGAAATACTATGTACACGGTTATGGTGTGATGGGGTAAAATTCGAAAAATATCAATATAATTTTATTATTTATGTTCATTTCTGGTTCTAGAGATTCCAAATATAGCGCGTAGGTTTCTTTGAGTGTGTAGGGGCGCTCTAAAAAAGATTAAGTCAAAATCCACTCATTAGAGGGTGCAATGAGTCTAAAGTTTGTAGGGGAAACTTGACTATTTAAACTGTTTTATCCGAAACTTCACAGGAGTATTCCCAAACATAAATGACTAAAGAGATGTTTTAGGGTTTTTGAGAATTGAACTCTTGAAAGTGGTAAAAAGGTTAAACAGTAAAAAAACAACATGGTTATCGTTTCTATAGTCTACTATCGTGTCGCTGTACCGAGGTGTACGTGAAATATCATCTCTCTGTTATGGTCTCATGGGCTTGCGGGTTATGACAGGGGTATCGTTTTAGTGTTTATTTCTGATAAAAAAAATCTAAATATAGCATATTAACCAACGTTAATAACCTTTTAAGTTTTCCCGAGTTTTCATGCGATAGTAATCAAAAGTACATATATCTGTGTATCCAAGGTGTTTTTTATAAAGTCAAAACAGTCGTCACCATGAATTTCGACATTTTTGATCCAATCGATGTATCGGGATCCCAGAGGTTCTTAACAAACTGCAAAAAAGGCTGCCTATTCAATTTCCGTTTCGATATTGTCCGTCATAAAAATCGGTGGTAATCTGAAGTTCGGACTGATCTGTTCATCATAATGAAGCAGAAGTCAAATTTGCAAGAAACGGTAACAATATTGAGTTACTTCAAATGTTAATCAGCTCGCCTAATTATGGTCATCTTTGTTAGGCCTGGGAAACGACAAATGATAGTTTTTATCATCAAAACACAACTATCACCTATGTGAGTGTGTATGTAAACTTTTAAAGATAAAAAACATTTGTCAGTTACCAGATGGTAAAGATGACCATAATATGATAGCGGATTTTGATAATAATCTATATCTGAAATGTCAAAGCGTTTCAAGTAATGAATTTGAGGTCAAATTTGCACAAAATGATCGGCACCTTGAATTTATTTAGTTTGAATCCGACCTTAATAAAAATCGGTATCTTAGGATCCAAGGGGGTTTTTACAAAAAGTGAGAAGCTATCACATCTAAAATTTCTAGAACTTTGATTTAATATTGATAAAAATCGATACCTACCGAGAAGATGAAAAGTTCTTCATATGGAATTTGAAGTCAAAATTGCAAAAATAATTCGCCATCATTATAGCCATCATCATATTAGTTTAATACGACCGTGATAAAAATTTATAGAACGCGGCCGAACCGCGGGTAAAAGCACCATCCGCCACACTTAAATCGGTTAAGGCAAACGCGAGATAATCGCGGGAAAACATTAACATACAGTGAATAGATATTAGAACGCGGGCGAAGCCGCGGGTAACTGCTAGTTATGTAATAAAACGAAAAAAAATTTTTTTACAAAATTAACAAAAGCCGATATACCAGGCAACTTCTATAAATGCCCCAAGTAACCTGTCCAATTTAAGGGAAATCAATAAAAACACGGTGTATACACACTTAACTTTTATGCATAACCCTGACTTTGATTTGCTTAATTCTAAAAAATTTGCTTAAAATTGTCACAATTTTATTGCAATAATTAATTTACCAATGTTATATTGTTTACACGGTACACATCTGTGAATGAGCTACAATGCGAATAAATCTTCGCTATAGGTAAGTGGCGAACGTGCTTTGAGCTACACCAACAAGAGCAAAGCTCTTAAATAGGAGAGAGAGATACTTATCCAACCTTGGATAAACATCAATAAATTCATGGAAATGTCACCTTTCATTCACTTTATATACGAGTAATTTTTCCATCAAGGGAGTGCACCTACTGCCGATACGAAGATGAGTACCTAAGTACTTATAGCGGTGAAATGAATACACCACCGTTTATCTAAACATCTCATATCCAAAACAGTGTTTCAAACAATAACCTGAAATGCTCTCCGCATTTGCATTTCATGAAATAATGCACTGACGTGCAGGATTGCCATGAAAGCTACCCGAAACCACTCCAAGTCTCAGACAGCGTACCCTTCGCGGAATTGCATACAGCCTTTGTTTTCCTTGAAAATTCTTGCAAGTTTTACCAACTTTGCGCAATTTAAGCTGTAGATTAAATTTAAATCCGTTTTAAAGAAAAAAGCTTCTATTACAGGCTTAAAAAAGAGATGTACACAGAACTTGTATTTTTTATACATTGGTGATTGGTTTCAGTTTTAGATTTAAGCTGAAATGGTCGATCATGTAAATGTGCGTTATCTATGTCCTAAAACTATTTAAAGGCACACTATTTGGCGAACTACCCTCGGATAGTTCAGTCAGTGATCCTGCTCAAAGCTTGGGTTATATTCTGAATCCCGAGCATTTTTTCGTACATTGATCACAATAATATAATTTTCCCGTCTTTCCCGGTCATGGCATTTTTTAAATATATTTATGTACCTAACTGTAAATGTATCAATCTGTATGATGTATATCGTCGCTTAGTAGGTATCCATAATACAAGCCTCAACAGTTTTCCGTGGCACTATACCAACCTGTGTATGAATGTACCATAATATTTCTGTATCGACTCATTTGCTTTGAAATTTTGGTTGAGCTTTATTCCTATGTAAAATAAGAGTGACAGCTGGTAACCACAGTCAACAAAAGCGATTGAGTGGGCATCGTACACTTAACAAATTGGAACCCTGGGCTATTAAGAAACTGAGTCAAAGTGACGCTGTAAACCAAATTTTAAGAGACCTATTACTACTTGTAATTTTGACAAGGGCCGTGTGGTGACGGCAGTGAGAATACATTTGTCACCACCCCAACTCCTCCTGCGGGTGTCGTAAAAATCGACTAAGGGATTGAAGTGTCACTAACATTATTTGATATAAGAATGATGACGGGCAGCAGCGTCATCACAGTGGACACATTACTGCGATCCGCTTGCCCAGCGTGGCGATTATGGGCATTTACCTTCTAATGCGTCTATACGCATAGTTAATAGGAGGCCTACGTCTAGCAGTGGACTATCATAGGCTGATGATGATTTTGAGAAGGTTCTGGAGCGGCGTAGAGTTGTAATTGGTTGACTGTGCTTACTCACACGTGCGTTTGATGATATATTTTCTCCCAAGATTTTTCGACGCCTAAACAGTAAAATAAACTTAGCTGTCTCATTGTCAGCACTCTGCCGCGTCGAGTGGATGTTCGTGCCACTGTCTACCCCCAACCCTCTATATTTAGCAACCCTCAGGGAATGTTAGCGACGGAACTATTTCATCAACCTATTTTTGCTAAAAAGGTCGAAGCACTCTGGAACTTTTATGTCAGGGAACGGCTGTTAGAAAGCTAGATGTCAAACTAATGTACAGTCGACGTTAAAGATATGGTTACGGTTTAGGTGCCAAAAATATATTTACACGGCTTAATTCGTGTAAATAATATATTATTGGCACCTAAGACGTAATTATATTGTTAACGTCGACTGTACTATACCTGCCGCAAAACAATCTGGCGACTGAAGGCGTCTTGCTATCTACGTTACACTTGTTAGTTCCAGGTCAGAGTGAGAGAGATAGCAGTATGCCCTCAGTCGCCAAATAGTTTTGCGGCAAGTATAAGTGTTAAAGAAGTAGCAGTGGGCAAAGTAGCCAAACAAACAATATTTGAACACTGCAGCCAAGTGGGCAAATAGCTCGGCTAACTATTAATCTACCGTGACCACTATAAAGTTTTTGGCACTGACTATATACCCAGCTACCTATGACATAGTTAAAATAAATGGACACCCTGCAAAATTGTTTATTTTACGGCTTACTAAATATATGATTACTTTGCCCACAATAGCGTATTTAGCACTGACTGTATATTCAGCTATGACATAGTTCAAACAATCTATAAACCGCCGTAAAATAATCTATTTCGCACCCTGCAAAATAGATTATTTTACGGCTTACTATATGGTTACTTTGCCCACTATACATTATTTAGTACTGTGACTGTATATCCAGCTATGACATAGTTTAAACAAAGGGACACCCAGCAAAATAGATTATTTTTCGGCTTACTATATGGTTACTTTGCCCACTATAAAGTATTTAGCACTGACCGTATATCCAGCTATGACATAGTTCATACAAATGGACACCCTGCAAAATAGATTATTTTACGGCTTATTATTTGGCTACTTTGCCCACTATAAAGTATTTGGCATTGGCTGTATACTCAGCTATGACATAGTTCAAACAAATGGACACCCTGCAAAATAGATTATTTTTCGGCTTACTATATGGCTACTTTTCCCACTATAAAGTATTTGGCATTGGCTGTATACTCAGCTATGACATAGTTCAAACAAATGGACACCCTGCAAAATAGATTATTTTTCGGCTTACTATATGGTTACTTTGCCCACTATAAAGTATTTAGCACTGACCGTATATCCAGCTATGACATAGTTCAAACAAATGGGCACCCTGCAAAATAGATTATTTTACCGCTTATTATTTGGCTACTTTGCCCACTATAAAGTATTTGGCACTGACTGTATATCCAGTTATGACATAGTTCAAACAAATGGACACCCTGCAAAATAAATTATTTTACGGCCTACTATAATATGGTTAATTTGCCCACAATAAAGTATTTGGCACTGGCTGTATATCCAGCTATGATATAACTAACTAACTAAGTAACTAATTTGGCTCAGGGACCCAAAGAGGGTCTTGGCCTCCGAAACGAGAGCACGCCATCCGTCTCGATCCTGCGCAACTTCTTGCCAGTTATTGACTTGAAGATGTCGCAGATCAACCTCTACTGTGTCCTCCCAGCGGTACCTGGGTCGCACGACCGGGCGACGGCCAATAGGTCGGCCCACGTATGCTCTCTTGGCAGCACGATCCTCTCCCATTCTGAGCAGGTGATCGAACCAGCGAAGTCTGTGTGACTTTATTACGCCGATGATGTTGGGTTCGGCCATCAGCTCCTGTATCTCTATGTTTTTACGGATCCTCCATGTTCCGTCGTCTCTTTTCACAAATCCCAAGATTTTGCGCAGAACCTTTCTTTCTGCTACAAGGAGTTGAGTCTCTTCTTTTTGTGTCAGTGTCCAGGCTTCGCAGCCATACACTAGGATGGGTCTTAAGACAGTTTTATAGATCCTTAACTTTGTATTCCTACTGAGAAGCTTGGACACTAGAACGTTGTGGAGGGCTGCACTGCATCGCAGGGTGTTCTGGACGCGAATGTGTATCTCTTCTCCTCTCGTGTTCGTATCGGTAATAGTGCATCCAAGGTACCGAAATTTGTCAACTCCCTTGTAGACGGTCTCTATAATGATATAGTTCAAGTAAATGGACACCCTGCAAAATAGATTATTTTACGGCTTACTATTTGGCTACTTTGCCCACTATAAAGTATTTGGCACTGGCTGTATATCCAGCTATGACATAGTTCAAATAAATGGACACTCTGCAAAATAGATTATTTCACGGCTTACTATATATGGCTAATTTTCCTACTTCAAAGTATTTGGCGCTGACTGTACTAACAACTTTTCTGCCCTCCAGCCGGCAAACAGCACATTGCCGACCGCTGCGCTAAACTACTCGTAAGTTGCCGCCTGCCGGCGCCGTTGAATAGTAAAATAGTATACCTACATACCTCGGCCGTTAATTGGGAAAGCCTCGGATCACATGTTTGTCGGCCTCGGTATCGCCTCGGCCTGCAATTACACTTTATGTGAGACATCTCCCACTTAAACGGCCTTGGTAAGTAATCTACTATTATTCAATATGCGGTTAACATATTAAAAATCATCGTATTATTGTTTCATATTTTATTAAATCTAGTATTCGTAATGTCAGGTAAACGTAAGGGAGTTTGTCCCTAGCTTTATTTATAAATTCCAATCTGTATAAACTTATTCTAAATTATGAAATAAACACACCAATAAAGAAATCTTATCTAAAATAAAAACTATCAATTGAAATAAAAAAGATGAAAATATATTTAATAAAAATACTTAGTATACTTACCTCCAAAAAAAACCCCTTATGAAAAGAATACCCCGTCGAGCAGGTCTGTCTGCGGCATGGACCCCATGACGCTGGTGGCGTTTGATCTTTGGATCGCAATGCTGATCCTTTGGGAAAAATAGGCGCCGATAATATGATTATTATAATAAAAATGATAGCTGTGTCAGATGGGTTACAAAATGTCGAGTATTATTGGTACGTTTACCTACTCGCATTCATTGTTAATGCATGGTTATCAATTTTGCATGATTACTTAGGTAGGGAAGTACGCAAAATTTCGAACTTCGGAAATTGGGTCACATCAAACATTAAACATTTTGATCGTTAACAGGTAGATTCTACACAAGTAGAATACAACAGTATGTATACATATTTTTCAGTCAGATTAATTTCTTTGCCAATGCATTTTTACATATTATATTTTACATATTACATATTATATGTGTTACCATGACCCGGGCTTTTAAGAAAATGGACAAGAATACGCATTACTAACAATCGGTTTCAAGTATTGACAAATGTTTAAATTAACTGTACAATTAATTTTATTTTCTTCGAACCATCAGTGTAAAGCGTGTATTGCTTGGTTGTCAAACACTGCAAGTGGCTACTATCTGTCATTGTCAAACACTAATTAACGATTCATTTTCAAGTACATAGCTTGAAAAGTTTTCTTACATAGGTAGTTAAATAATTTTAAATATTGAGTTCTTAATTCAAACATACTCAGGGAACGTATTGTGAAAACACAAATCAAATTATTTATTAACTAAATATTTTGATTTGTACTGCTGAGCACGTGGGTTCGATCCCCACCTCGGACGTTAGGTGATCTTGGTCGTTTTCCTTTGGTAAATTACATGAAATATTTATAAAACATAGTCAGGGTTTGATTAAGAATCTGCATCCTATCGCTCGGTTCCAAGAGAAGCCTTGATGATGGCAACACACCGTATACCCTACTAACCTATAAAATGTAAGAAATGAACGTCTTGTAAAGTCCCTTGTGAACAGCAAATAAATAATGCATGGAGCGAACAAGCGCGCAGTAATTCATCGTTTTGTTGTTCTTAATTATCCTTTGAAAAGCCTTTACATGACTTTATATAGACTTGTTGTTGTGTACTTAATTTAGTATATTATTATACGTAATTTTCTAGAGCATAATGACGAGGATGATTGTATCATCGCCCATACTGTTAGCATTGCTAGACCTTATACCTTTTGTAATAAGGTCCACAGATGCACAGAGTGTTGTTGTTTGTACATTAACTGATAGTGGGTACTTTAATATTGTTATTTTTTTTGTACAGATGGTGCCTTTTTTAGGCGCTAGTGCGAGAAGTGGCTCATTTTACGTCAGGTTCAAAACTTCCGATGGCCATCTGTACTAAAAAACGTCGTACGAGACACGTGCAAAAAGAAAATTCGTAACTCGTGTCGATTTCAAACACTCCCTTCGGTCGTGTTTTAAAACATCGCCACTAGTTTCGAATTTCATGTTTTTCGCACTAGTGTCGTAGTGTACTATTTTGTATTATTTTTAACCACGTCATTAAAAATCGTTCAAAGCGGTGCAAAGTGCTCGGTTCTTTTATGCGTTTTACGCAGCTTTAGCCGCAATGCGTTTAATATTTAAAGGAATTTTCAACCTTAGCGTAGACGATGCAAGCTTATTGCGTTGAACGCACCATAACGCTGCGATTAACGTATAAAACAACCGCATCAACGAGTTGGGGCCAAGTCGGTGTCTGATCATGGATGAGAAATCAATTTTTAATTGTTTACACTACTGTCCAAAAAAATGACTATTTTGTATTCAGGGTACAAGTATGTATCCACATACATACATGTTTATATGTGAGGTTATCAGAAATCGGTTGATGTTTTTTCTATTTGAAGAGTCCACGGAAAAAACATGTCTAGTCAATTCAAATTTCAGAAGGAAAAACAACTTTAATTTTAAAGAAACAAGGTACAAATCTACCCTGATTTTCATAAGGATTGGACATGTTCTTTCCGTGGACTCTTCATTTGGTGATTATAGAGGTGTAATGTTTTTTACGATAAATGGCTTAAATTAAGGTAGCTCTGGAGGCTGTTATTTTTACTCCATATTAATGTAACTACTGTTTCAAAGGTTACATTTCACATCATCAGCCTATCTCAGTCCACTGCTGGACGTAGGCCTCTCCTACTAACTATGCGTATAGACGCATTAGGAGGTAAATGCCATTAATCACCACGCTGGGCAAGCGGATTGGCGATCGCAGTAATGTGTCCACTATGATGACGCTGCTGCCCGTCATCAATCAAATCAAAGAATGGTTAGTGACACTAATTCAATCCCTTAGTCGACTCTTACGACTCCCGCGGGAAGAGTTGGGGTGGTGACAAATGTATTCTTACTGCCGTCACCACACGGCTCCCCATCATAAGGTTACATTTAAATCCAGTAAAAAATCGAATTTCTAGCATAGTAGCTTTACATCATTTACAATTCAAGTAAAGTGGGTTCTCCAAATCGATGCAGTTTGCGTGACCAACTTGTCTTATCACTCGCTGCCTAAAGGTTACGAGTCGTTGCCATTTCGTACTACATTTTTGTTCAGCATTATCTTACTCATTGGCATCCTAGATTTCAGATTGTCCTAGATTGACCTGAATGAAGTTTTGACTTTTTGCCAATTTGACAATATTTAATTTACAACTAACAGGAGACTCAAACAAATTTAAATATTTATCAAACGGGTTACTCACGTAATTTAAGTCGATAATTGCTCGACATGTTTCGATCTATTTAGAGGATCCTCATCCATGATGAGGACCCGCGACCAAAGCCCGACGTGTACCGACGGGTATTCCATGATGAGGATCGTCTAAATGGATCTACAACACTGCTGAAATTGCTAATCAAAATTTTGTGTAGGTGTTACCAAAGCCGTAAAGTATCTAACTTTTCTTAAGAATAATTCATCAAGTCGCGACCGATCGCGTTTCTGTCGAGACCAGCATTTTAATTAGACGGTATACAACATGAAGCCGATAAAAAAAAATTTAGGAAAACCGTTTAATTAAATTCACTGATTTAATGAAGAGCTAAAAAACTTCGTTCAGAGAAAAAACAAAGGGGTTATAAATTTAGGGTGAATCATTTTTGACGAAGTTTCTAAACGTCTCAATATTATACTTCGTCATTTGTATAAGGTACCGTGCCTCCTTCAAATGACAAAGTAAGCACATTGTAACGAATAGAAACTTCGGCAAAAATTATGCCACCAAAATTAGGCGGTTGAAACGCTCAGATATTCAACCATCACTTCATTTTTCAATGTCGTGGTATTGCATTTTTGTTTCGTGTAACATGTCGGATATTGTAACTATTTTACTCATCAATTTGACTATACCACTGTTCGCCAGTAGGAAAACAAAAAAAAATGCGAAATACGTTTGTAGATTTATTTTTACGTAAATATCAATAATGTTCAAAGGTTTTACGTTGCTGATAAGACCAACATTGTGTTCTGCAAGTGCGTGATTATGAAATAATGCAATTTATTTATTAGGTTTCTTTACACCTTTTTAGTTTTCTACTGGCGGACGGCATACCTACTGAATCGCTTTCTTAGAAGTTTTATTCCGTCAAACAAACTCTTTTAATATGCGCAAAACCCGCTGAAAGCACTCAGTCGTTCATGAAAATTGTTTACAAACGCAAATCCCTAATAGCAAAACAATGCTAATTTACCCTTCCGGGAACCTTGGAAGCCTTTTACCGTTTTACTCTAAAATGGAGAGGAAACATGTTCGCGGAATTATCTTCAATGTTTAGGAGATTGGATATTATGTAACAGTAATATTAATGCATTGTTCATATTGAAGATACAGATGCATTGTAGGAAACCTAGAACCTCGCCACATCCGTAAAACTATTTGAGATTCAAGTTTTTAGACAAAAGAAATCTGTTCTCTTAAGTAAAATAAACATAATAAATAATAATTATATTCATTTTGAAATATATTTTTCTCGAGAAAATTGGTAGATACTTACGTATTTTCGATAAAAAAACATTTTAACGCCTGATTCGAGACCGTCCAAAATACTGGACATGGTTTTTGGCCGATTTTTTGTATATTTTCCGAACCAGAATTATAACTACTTAATGAGTGCTGATTGAGTGAACTATTGAGTGCCAAGGAGAGATACACGAAATCCCTTACTATTGTCGAATTAAATGTCAAATCATCCTTCAAGATTTCAAACTCAAATTTCCAATCGACTGAAATGTAAACTACGCATGCCTGAAGATAATTTCAGAGTGGCTCTTGGGAGCAGAGTCCTCTTGTTTTCTCCATGTATAGGTATTCAATATTCCATTCAGTTTTTCTGTAAAAGATGTACTACCACTGTCGTGCCCTTAAGTCTTATTCTGTTTATATCAATAACTATTGCAATTCCAAATATTTTAGGCATTACCTATTTGTATGGAGAAATTTAATAGTATGTAATCGTATCCTCTTATCCAGCTGTCGAAATTATCTCAAAAATGTGCCAGCAGCCATGTTAAAAGTTGAAGGCTTTTGGGAAAAGTAACAATTACCTGAAATTACCGCCGCGTTACCGTTATCGTATCCGTCTGACCTTTGCTTAGGGTCTGCGCAGACTGCATTCCTTTTTTCTTTGAATACAAGAATCTTGCAGCATTCGTATTTATGTAAAAGATTTTTATCTGATGCAATATCGTCCTTATGTGCTTTATTATAAGTATCACGTTTTGAGTGTAATAATTAGCGAGAACTGGTATAGAATTTCATACTAAACTGAAGCCTGGGCCGTATATTCACATGTCGTTCTCGATTTCTGGCACGTGAGTGTAGCCCACCTTCATTTTGTAACAAGCAATCGATGCTACTTAAGTATATTACTCTTGCGATTAGATGTGCCTTAAGGTTCAATCCACGGAAGTATTCGGTACCAACCGATAAGCCTCTATTTGAATCTCGTCGGTATAAAATCTGACAGCTGAAATAAATTGGGAATCCGACTCTGTTACTCAAACTAGGTTTTTAGTGACAGAAAATTTACGACATTTACATATTTTACAACATTTTGCAGTCGTTTTGTTCTTCTTCTTAGACTGTTAGTTCCATTTACTTGGGGTCGGCCCTCCTCGCCTGCATTCTCTACTGAGCACGATTTTAGGCGGCGTCTGGGTCAATATAAGCTTGTCAAAGGTCTTTTTGGGCCGTCATCTCATCAACCATGTGTTCGCTCGTCTTCCAAAATCCCATAGCTGAGTTAAAGGCTTACGAATAGTCTTACCGGGTGGCAGCTTCGTTCTTCAATATCATTTTACCATATTTTTTTTTGACCTTGCTTCCACGAACCAAAAAAGTAGCCAGCGCCAACCCTAACATACCATAATCCAGCCAAACAACATTCGTCCTTAATCCTTTATCATAAGGCTTAGTCATTTACCATAAAGAGGACCGTTGTAATCCCCAAAGGCGGGAGTTGCGGTTAATGCGACCCGGCTCTAACGTAATTACGTGGTAACCACTCGAAACAAGAAGTTAATTTGACTGCTACATTAGGTTTGCACGTGTATGATGATTTGATATCAAACTTGAAGAATATACGTGGGATATTACATATCAGAAAGTGTACAGTTGACCTAGTTTTGAATATTACGTTTTAGTTTTCGAGTCAGGTTACAGGCCAGGGTGCTTACTGTGTGCTTAGCCAAGTTTCCAATCGCTAACGCTTAGTAGCGTATCGCGGTTCTCTCTGTTACTTTTTAAATTAGTGCGACCGCCTTGCGTTGACGACTGACGATTAAGCGTTAGCGATTGACAACTTGTCTAAGCACTGGTGTATGGAGGGTGACGTACTGTGCAATTTAAGATGAATTTCTTCTTGAGTAAGGTCCGGCTGTGGAATGAACTCCCTGCCGAGGTTTCTCACGGGATTGCAGTATGAAGTCCTTCAAAATAGTACATTACAATACAAGTGAAAGTTCGAAACGAGAAGTGTTTAAATCGACATGAGTTACGAATTTCCTTTTTGCACGTGTATCGTGCGTAACCTATCGTAAAAACGTTATGGCCCTTCGAAATTTCAACCTGACAAGAAATGAACAACTTCTCAGACTAGTGCGTACATGAAACACCACCAGTACTGAAACAGGAGTTCATAGGTTTTTGAAGGATAAACAACGCACATGTGAATATGTAAGAGCTGTTGGAGTCCATCGGACTTAGACCTTTATTCCATTAATATATCCTCATTATCCTATACCTAAACATCAAAATATTAAAGGTCTATGCAAATATCTATAACATTAATAAGGTCTATTCATGCACTGTTTATTGGTTTAGCTGCTTCCGTATTGTTCGTCAACAAACCGTAACCGTTCTTTTAAACCACTTTGCGTATTCTTTGTACTCTTGCTCCGTTTCTGTTTACGTTTCAGATGACTCAGAAAATTTGATGAGGAAGTAAGATAACCGTTAATATTTATTTGATGCTGTAAACATAACATACAGGTAGCTATTACATTTTTCCCTTCTGAACTTCCAGAGTGATATTTAAAAAACTTGCCGTCTAATATTGCACCTAACATTGCAGTGGTTTTGCTATAAAATCGTAGCAATAATTTAATGAACAATGTCAAGTGTGACGGTTTGACCTGACATGACGTTTTATATAATCTTTTTATCTGAGCTTACTTCAAGAACAAACGAGCCTAGTTATCTTCATCTAGACAATTTATCTAAATAAAAGAGTTGACAAAATAATGAATGATGTAGATAAACGACTTTGAATTTAGGTAGAGCTACCTACGTACATACATATCAAATCGCAGGATGTTGATTACTAAATTGCATCTCCGTCTTGCATATTATATTCTAGGAAATAGCCGAACCAATAATCAATACCGGAATATCATTCGCTAAATGCCCAAGGCTAAAGTGGTATTAGAATAATACATGTACCTCAGCATGACCTACTGAGGTACGTAAGTAGATTCAGTTTAAATAGTTACATGAAGCATCGCTATGTTACACGGTTACACGGTTCTATGTTACATTTTGCCAGCCTTGTTGGCAGGGACCCTGCATACGAAGCTGGAGGTTCTGGGTTCCAGTCCCGGCGTGGGCATTATTTGTGTATTTATTTATCACAAATATCTGTTCCTTGGTCGTGAATCAAGATAATTTACATAAATCATACATATGATCATTACGATCAATCGTTTACGTCCCGATGGTAAAGTAAGAGTTTCCTTGATTGCGTTCGAATAATAATGTTATAAGAAAACAATACAAATAACAAATATTACTATTTGGCGATTAATAAAAAGGTACCTTTCCTGAAAAATAATGTTCTAATGTAATAAAATTTTAATCATTAATAATCAATAGGAATATCCAAAATGTTAGTTCATAAAATGTTGCATTATTTGTATCTCTCTTTCACCACGGGCCTATAAATCCCGGTCTTTTGCTTGCATGGGGGTACAGATCGAACACGTAGAGGCCTTTTGGAGAAATTTTGTGTCTTACACCTGCTGCGACCCATTCACGGGGACAAAAATAAATATACGTGAACAGGCATATTGAGGCTATTAATAGGAGATTATATGGAAAAGAATAATGGGTTATCATTATTATTATCATTTAGGATTATATCGTTAGCAAAACAATTTTCAACGATTTTATTTGCTCGTTAAGATGCAGAAATGGAAGAATGATTTCTTATTGTACTGTTCACAATACCATTTGCAAATGCACCGGGTCCTGGCAGTCTTTTGTTTAGCAACGCCTAACAATCCCCAGCCATTCATTTACACGTCATTATCCGTGTAGCATTGGGTTGCTTTAATAAGGCCTATGTATTCAACCACTGTACTCAATCAAATGGAATCCTAAACCAAAGGAACCGTGTCAAAAAATGACAAGGTGCATTCCACAAGAATGTCGGGTACGTGACGCCGTTCTTCGCGTACATCTAAGAAAGTTACGAATAAATTTTTTTCGTGTATCATAATTTTATAATTGGGTGTTCGTATTTATAGAAAATACTTGCACTTTCCATACTTTTCTAAGGTAGCTGGCATAGCCGTCACGTTCCTGACAAAGCAGTCTTTTTCGTCGAATGCACCACAAGTAGTTTGAAATTACTTGTAATCTGATTTTCCATTGATTCCAATTGGTTGACTGTAGTACGAGTTTAACGAGAACTTACCTTATGTCCACCCCACTCATACTCGCGTTAAATATGGCGCTAGCTCATGGTACGCATATGTAGTAGTCACGAGAAAACCGGTGAATCAATGTATGAAATGATTAGTAAATTAAAAAATTAAAAACAACCAACTTAAACCGATTTCTCCAAGATCCATCTGTGGTTTGGATTATTGGTTTCCTATCATCAAATCCTACTTTCTGAATGCAAATTCTTGTAAATGAATGAAAATTACCAAAAGCGCCATACATGTACCTGTAATATTTGAAGAGATCCCTCGTTTTCTCCAAGATCCCATCATCAGACCCCAACTTGGTGCCAACGAGACCATCTCGAGATTATACACGTTCGATCACAAAATAAAAATAAAAATCGGTTCACGATTCTCGAAGATATCGGGTAACACACATTCAACAAAAAAAATTTAGTCGAATTGAGAACCTCCCCTCCTTTTTTTGAAGTCGGTTAAAAATAGTAGGTACTCTTTATTCGTAAACATAAAAACACATTTTTGAAATCGACCCTTATAATAGGTATTAAAGCCTCAAACTTACTTCTGAAAATTGAATCAATGAAAACTAGCGATAATGATAAAACACTTGTACATGGCGATCTGAAGTACCTATTCACTCGCATCCAGCTGACTCCTGCGACCTTCACCAGATCATCAGTCCACTTTGTGGAGTGCCTACCCACGCTATATTCCGCAGTATTTGATAACAAATCTAAAGAAATCTACAGTCAAATTTTATTTCGTCGAAAAGGGAAAAAACCGATAAATAACGATTAAATATAGCTTAGAACGAGTTTTCCCAACCAAGACTTGCACTGGTCTCACCGCGAGCTACTAAGCTATGAACTATCAGCTATCAACACGAACAAAAGGTTCGCACTCCTGTGTAAATAAAAGAGACACGGCGATACTCGCCCGGCGGTGATAGCTAATAGCAGGGTGAGTATCGTCGTGTCTCTTTTATTTACACATCTTTTGTTCATGTTCATAGCCGATAGTTCATAGCTTCGTAGCTCGCGGTGAGACCAGTGCCTCAAGGGCAATAAAATAATCCTCATATTTCGTGTCCCAGTGACCCGAATAGGCAAACCGTAAAAGACAACTCGACTCGAACCCTTCAACCAGAGACATGTTATGAGAAGGAGAGACAAATTACACGTCTTTTAATCGTATGTGACAACCCCGAATCACATTCTTTTAGTCAAAAAAAATTAGGTGACAAAAAGTGATTAGATAATATATCCTTTCTTATTCTATATTTTGAATACTATCTATTTATTCGTTTAGGTACATATAAAGGACAGAAAATACGTAACGTAAAAATATATTAAATTGTTTAGCATGTTTACTTTTTTTATTAATTTTCATTAAATAAATTAAAACATGTAAGCGTTTTAGTAATAATTACATCTATTAGTATTATAAAGGTACAATTATAATACTAATAGATGTAATTTTTACTATTAAAACGCTCACATTCTTTAACTTATTTATTGAATATTAATTAGAAAAGAAAACATGCTCATTACATAAACAATTTAATATTTTTTTTCTGTTACGTATTTACATTAACCCAACTCAACTCTTATGGTAAACGATAAAGTGGGACATTTTTATTAAAATACTCAAAAATTAATACAAAGATAGCAAAACTTACGTTTAATATTATCCTGACGTTTCCCGAAAAGAAACCTGAATTTTAAGACCCGTTTAT